>JAOWBW010000852.1:0-55908 GCA_026119855.1 Campanula takesimana
TAGTTGGAACACGATTTAGTGTGAAAGCAGCGGTTTCTAGAGCGTAACCCCAAAAGGATATTGGAAGATCAACTTGACTCATCATTGATCGAACCATGTCTAACAAAGTCCGATTTCTCCTCTCGGACACACCATTCCATTTGTGGTGTTCCGGGTGGAGTCAATTGTGAAACTATCCCACAAATTCTTTAGATGATCATCAAATTCATGACTCAAGTATTCTCCACCTCGATCTGATCAAAGTGCCTTAATACTTTTGCCAAGTTGTTTTTCTACTTCATTTTGAAATATTCTAAATATCTCAAATGCTTCACTTTTATGTTTCATTAGGTAAACATACCCAAATCTACTATAATCATCAGTGAAGGTTATGAAGTATTGAAAATCCTCCCCTAGCATTGCTACTTAAGGTCCGCATACATCGGAATGTATCAAAACCCAATAAGTCGCTTGCCCTTTTACCTAACTTGGTAAAAGGTGTCTTAGTCATTTTTCCAAGAAGACACGACTCGCAAGTATCATATGACTCAAGGTCACATGAACCCAAAAGTCCGTCCCCATGGAGTTTTGTGATACGCTTCTCATTAATATGATCAAGACGGCAATGCCATAAATAGGTATGATTTACATCATTAGGTTTAGATTTCTTATTTATATGATAGACATTGTCATTATTTTCATCCTTGACATCAAGACATAAAGGCCATTAAATGAATTAGCAATACCATAAAGCACATCATTTAAATAAATAGACAATTTCTTATTCTCATAAGAAACTTAAAACTTTCATTATCCAAACAAGAAATTGAAATAATATTTCTACTTAAATCCGGAACATAATAACAATTGTTCAAAACAAGAATTAATTCGGAAGTAAAGTGACTTCATAAGTCCCTACGGCTAATGCAGCAACTCTTGCTCCATTCCCCATAGGTCTACTTCACCCTCTTTAAGTAGTCTCCTATTCTTTAGTCCCTGCACATTTAAACAAATATGAGAACCACATCCGGTATCCAATACCCAAGAATCAGTGGTAGAAAGGAGAATATCTATCATATAGATACCTGAAGTCAATGCACGCCTTGCTGCCCTCCTTCTTCTTTTGCTCTTCCAGAAAGCCTTGCAATTACGTTTCCAATGACCAATCTCTTGACAATGGAAACAGATTGCATCCTTTTTTGAATCGGGTTTTGCCTCAGAAGCCTTGGCAAACATTGCTTGCTTATCTTGGGTTTGACAACTTTCTTACCCTTTCCTTTGGCACCAGCCTTCTTCCATCATGAACCAAGAGCACGGGAGAGACTTTCTCCGCAATCTTCATCTCCGCAGTTTTAAGCATCCCATGCAACTCGGAGAGATTCTTATCCATTCCATGCTGTTATAATTCATCACAAACTGATTATAACTTTTAGGCAATGAATTAAGAATGAGATCCGTGGCTAGCTCCAATGGATTGGATAGCCAAGTTTCTATAGGTGCTCTACATAACCTTTCATTTTCAGCATGTGAGGACTCACTTGTTGCCCTTCATTCATTTTGCAAGTAGTGAATGCAACAATGGTCTTGTACCTCTCTTGCCTAACTTGCTCTTGAACATGGCTCTTAACTCCACCCTATCTCATAGGCTTCCAAATGTTCAAACTTTGTTGGAGTTTTGAGCACATAGTAGCAAGCATGATGAGACAGCTTACATCTCTAGAATCATTATGATGTTTCTTGTAACTGTCTCTTTCTGCCCTAGGGGCAGTAGGTTCTGGTTCAGCAGGAAGAGGCCCATCGAGAATGTACAACTTATTCTTCTTTGCCACAAGACAATTTTAGGCTACGGATCCAATCCATAAAGTTCGTACCATTCTCTTGGAGCTTATCCTTCTCAAGGATCGATCGCAACGAAATTGATTGAGTGTTAGTAGTCATTGTCTAAAAATATGTAAAATTTCCAAATTCAATAAGTACCGGTTTTCATTAAAGAAATAATAATGTATTTTTCAAATAAAATACTCCCACTAAAATTATATAACCTTCATATACATCCAATGTATAATATAATTTAATTGGGCTAAAATATAATTTAATTGGGCTAAGATCCAACTTTAATTTAACTTTTGAGTCCACAGAGGCGACCACTCAAAACTAAATTAATTAGGTAGACGATCATGTCAATCATATCCCATATGATTCTTAGGTCCTTTTATGAGATTCTTTGAGAAATCAATTTCCAAAGCATGTTTAATCTCATCTTTTGCCTAGGCCCAAAACTTTTTTTTGACGCCTAATAATAAGTCCAAACCATTTTAAACGTATAGGAACCATTCAATTTAATGCACCTTGCGGAGGCAAGCCCACATTAAATTAATGAACCTCATCTTGCTCATACATGAATAAAATTAATGCACTTCGCGGAGGCGAACCCCATCAAAATCACACATGTATAAACAAGTGTTTTAATCATGGCATGGCAAAAAAAAGGACGTAAAACTTTCTTTGAAGGTTCATCACATATAGCATATAAACACATTTATGAGCACATAATATAAACATGTTACACATTTATGGCCGAAACTAAGCAATAGATGGTCTCGATGAACGTAGGCCAATTGCATCCACAATTCACATGGATCTCCAATCATTGAAAACAAGAACTTTGTTTCTTAATTTTAGCAATTATGAACTCTCATAATTCTAACTTCGTTTATATTTGAAACTTGGATTGCGATCAAGTTTGGGAAACACAATCTCGATGAACGCAGATTAGCCATCCAAACCTTGAACCAATCTAAGATTCACAAGACTAAAACAAATAGGAAAATCAACCCCAAGATCCACACCCAAACCAACTACCCAAAACCCATTCCAGATCAGCAGGTCTGGTCTGGTTCTGCCAATGGTTCGGTTGGACCTCTCGAAAATTCCAAATTCTGATTTTAACAAAAATCAGAGAATTTGATCATCATGTGCGGCCGCCCAAAAATTACTGTGCGGTCGCCCAACTTTGGGCGGTCGCCCAGGTAATTTTGTGCGGTCGCACAGTGAGATCAGAAGGTATTTTTCAGTTCGAAAATTTGTCTCAAAATTGTTTTTCCCCGATTATTAAAACCATGATCCAATCAGAATTAATAATCAAACAATTCAGAATCCATCATAATATTTATTGCGATTGAATCGTGCGATTAAAGTTGCAAAACAATAAACCACATAAAATCACATAACACATAAACATCATATATTCCAATATTCATATCATGCAAGGCACATAAACAATTTATATACACTTAACATGATCTAGGTATTGAAATAATCAACATGAACGGGGCTCTGATACCACTGTTGGGTTTCGTAGCAACATGCGCAGCGGAATATAGCATTTAAAATTTATGAAACCCAAAGCCCATAGATCCATTCATATGATTATGTCAAATACAACAATATGAATACTAGGAAAAACTAACCCTTGATGACTTTGAGTTTGGTCCTTTTCTTTGGTGGAGATCTTGAAGCTTTAATCACGAAAAGTAAGAACACGAACTTTGAAGATGATAAACTTCACCCTCTAGCGGTATCCACACGTTGAACGAATATCAAGAAACTTCTTGATCTTGGTTGCTAGACCAAAATTATGAAACACACTTTCACAATTGATAAGAACTATATGGAATTTATTTTGTGTATTATTTTGTTCTTCAATCCAAAATATCATAGAACAAAATAAAATCTCTCTCAAACTCTTTGGAGACTCACACAAGGCTAGGGCTGAAGTTCTGGCCGAAATTGCCTTTTTATACACAAGCAAGACCTATTCCAAATAGGAATCTTGTGTCAAAAGCTTCTCCTAATCGAATTAGGAAAGTTTCTGCCGCCACACATGTGCGGCCGCCCAAAAAAATGGTGTGCGGTCGCCCATCTTCTTTTGTGCGGTCGCCTGCCTAGCCAGATTTCACAGAATTTCCAATTTAGTCCCTTTCAAGATTCTTTCTATTGTGTGTGACCCTCTAGGATTATACTAAGTTGGCAATGATTTCAAACATGAAACCATAAGATATGATTAGCTTCTAGAAAACCGTCATACCTACCCAAATAGTATAACTAGATACAAGTTCGCATTCCTTTAGAATATGTCACAATCCTTTTGTCCACGATGTCATTGAACACAAGTCATGGTCAAACAGTCAACTTGTTTTTGTTCAATACTTTCTCGATTCCGAATATGTTAATAATCAAATGACATTGATTCAATCAATTCATTTGAGTCCGGCCGAACATTTCATCAACATCATTCCTACGAGGGGCCCAAGCTTGACATCTCTCCGAAGAGGGACAAATCCATTTAGCTTATTACTCTTCCCTACGTGAATCCGATTATTCTAATCATACCCTTTATAACTACCCGGTTAAAGGTGGCGTTTGAATATGTCAAACACAATTTTCATCAAGTGGAAGACTATAATAACTTCATGTCTAAGGATTCGAATGACATAACTAATATGAGATATATGTTCGACATAGACCATGACATAAATCTCATACAGCGGGTCATGTCTAGTACCTTGTTCCAAACAAGTACCCATAAATCTAACATGATCATCCCATGATCATTTATCCTTTATACTAGTGCTTAACAAGTACTAGGGACGTTGATTATTACAAGTAAACATGAACAACAATAATAATCAAAACATCTCTTTATTGATATGAAATAAATGATAACAATTACAACGTTTATTAAACGTGCCTAGGGCACCACTACCAACACATCCTTGAGTCGATAAAGCCGTCGTAGGAAACGAAAAACATTTCCGCGAAGAGGCACATGACCAAGGCAAAGTCCCTACGGTCAGAGTACTCCAAGTTATGAGGGGCGGCCTCACCAAAAAGTCCGGGGAAGCAAGTGATGTCGAAATGGGTCCTGTGAAGAAGCCTCCTTGATAATTCAAGATTAAAACCGAAAGTTTCAGTAAGCCACCGAGCAGGCGTCCTGCGGGAAGTGGGCACCATGCCTCGCCGCGAGTTGTATTCCCCGTAATGGCACAGAGTTCCTCAAAAGTGGGACACAGTTCGTCTTGGTGAAATTGAACAAGTGGGTCCGTGTTGACCAGAAACGGAAGCACCTCGGATCATCTCCCACTGAATGGGAAGCCTCCTCAAAGCGAAAAGTAGCTTGAAATGATAGTTTTCCTCCAACGCCGCTCGTGCACTCTCTGGGTATGAATTCACCAACGGTTGAGTCCTACCCGATATTCCTCGGTACTAACCAGGGTTTGGCCAAGATGAGCCATTTAGGAAGGAAATGAGCTGAAAGATTCAAAGCAGGAGAGAAGGAGAAGATGTTTGGGATGAGAAATAAGAAGGCTCCCCCTCCCCATTTATAACCTCCCAAAAGCTGGCCTGGCTCATCAGTACTCGAAAAGGGGTGTCCCCCCATGCCCCTTAGTCAAAGATAAGGTTTAAAAAGTCTTGATTCCATGCAGATTTGTCAGGAGGCCGTACGGTGGCTTTTGAGGCGGACGGCTAGGATTGAGCCGTACGGCGGCTTTTATGAAAATCAGATATTTTTCCTTTTCCGCATCCCTAGGCATTGAACCTCATCCCCTTTTTCAGATATTATCAGCAGCCGCCCCTTTAAATCCGGGCTTGATTCATTGTTGGTCATAAATCGCGAATCGGTGTCATTTAGTAAAAGCGTTTAATCAAAAAAAATAAAAAAAAATAGTAATAATAATAATAGTATTCCGATTTCAAAATGAAAGAAAGCTTGTGCTCAGTCAAAAGGTGATCCAATTTTTATGTGTGTGAATCATATCCGCCACTGCATGCAAAGCTAACTTGCAGGTCACAACAGGCAAAGTCGATCTTGTCAGCTCTCCTAATACGCGAGAGACTTCAATCGAAGCTGAAACAACGCTGAGAGGCCACGCGAAGCGATGGTTCATTGCTTAATAAAGCACAAAAATCTCATCACACAGCAATTCAAAAGCCGAAGGATTTGTACATAGCTCAGAATGCAGCGTATCCTTTCTTGAATGATTTTTTAAAATTGTCAATCTCTTTTGGTCCTCTCTTAATGTTGAGTCGTACCTCCCTTTGAGTGGTGCGAATCGCCCGACCGTTGATTGCATTGGTCCCCTTGATCTGATTGACGCGAAGCGCCCGACTTTCGATAAGTCTTTGTTATTCCCCTTGGTAGCCTCCTGATTTTGAGACGTACCCCCTGTCGCGACCCCGAACCCCGCGGGCCCGAGACCGCTATCTGGACGTCGACTTAAAACCAAAACTATGAAATACCGAAGTTAAAAATTCCATTTGATACCAAAAGGTGATGATCCAAAGTTTTACAAATCCAAGTTTGACAAAAACCAAATACAACTATCATAAACTTCCACAAGTTTATGCCCAACAAAATACAAATATACAATTCTTAATGACGTCATTGATTGGTACAACTATCCCAAAAAGGTTACACATTTATATAATGTAAACCAACCTATAACAACCTTCCCCAACAGAATGTATCCACACTCGACGTCCTCTTTCTCGTGATCAGCGAGACTAATCTTTAGCACCTGGGGGGGTTAAGGAAAAACAAAGATAAAAGAAAGGGGTGAGATAAATCTCAATAAGTTACTAATGCAACTACATGACATGCTATGATGCAAGAATCAATAAACGATAATAAATATCACATAGCACGTAGCATTTATCACATAACAGATAGCAGCGGAAATAAACACATAACAAAGGATATAGCCAAGGTTTTCGAAACCGATACATCCAAATAAAGGATCGCTGCGCAGCTTCAATAATCAACAAATCATCATCTTCATAATAGCATGAAAGCCAAAGAGAAACCCCCGGTACCGGAACAATAACCATAAGAGTGTCACAAAGGACAAGAGCCATGCCACAAAGTCATGCTCGGTAGCTAGATACATTCACAAATGAAGCTAACTTGTCTTTTTCAAGGCCAATCTGGAAAAGGGTATAGAAGGGGGCAAAACAATGGTCAACATTATAATGGACTTGGCTTTGCCATTATAATCTTTCCCATCGCCCGATGCAAAAAATATGCCAGCTGGGCTTCCAAATAAATGCTAAGTAATAATATATTAGCACGATAAACAACAAAGGATTCCAAAGTAGGGAATCATACAAGAAGTCACCAAGAAAGTGAAATGTACCCACAACGCACAATTAAAGTGTTCCAATAATCTCAATTAACACTTAATTAATTTCAAACACAAACTTGATCACAAAGGACCCAATTCTATCACTAGAGTGTACTACAATGATCACTAAGGTCAACTAGAAGGACACCCAAGACTTAGACCAAAACGCATTCTTCAACCACACAAAATGACAAATGAAAACTTTCAGAGGTTCTGTGCGGCCGCCCAATATGGTCTGTGCGGTCGCCCAAAAAGGCCATCAAGCAAGAACAAAACCTTTCAGATAGATGTGCGGTCGCCCAGACATTTTTGGGCGGTCGCCCAATCTTCTGAACTGCTGGAAATCGGGAAGAACAAACTGGGTTCTTCCATTTTCATACCAAAACACAATTCAACCAAAAATCCAACCTTCCAACTAGTTTTACTAATGTACCAAAATAACTTATAAGTCCAAAAAGACTCATATAACAACCAAAATCAAGAATCAAACCCAACATTCAAACAATCACCATTTTTAACCAAAAACCCAAATAAATTCCAAATAAATTGCAACCTCATCCAAACTTCAAATATAACAACAAAAGCATTATATGAACATGATATGAACATTTTAACATCACAATGGGGGAAAAGTAACTTACTTGGATTTTCTCAAAGTTGATGGATTTCAAATATTTTTGATTCTACGCGATCCTATCGACGATCTAAACACATTTCAAGTTTTAAGAAATGAGAGATTATGAGAGGAAGAGAAAGAAAATGAAGAGAGAAGGAAAGAGAAAGAAAACTTACCCACAATGGAGAGAGAGAGATTGAGCTGGGAGATGGGAAGAGTGAGGGAGAAGAGGAGGAGTAGGGAGGGAGTAGGGGAAATGATTTAAAAGATTTTACACTTAGGCCCCCTCCACTACACAACACACAATTGCTTGCACTCCCTACAACAATTAAGACCCAACAATACTACACTAACCCAAATGACCCAAACAAAATGCTAGGCATAATTATTATAACACATAAAATGCACACATAAATATTTAAATAAATAATAATTTAAATAAATAATTAAGCAAATAATTAAATAATAATTATTTATTACTAATAAAATAGAGCCTAGATTTCGGGTCGTGCCACCCCCTTTCTCGGATTGTACCTTGCGTCAATTCTTGAGCAATTGTTGATTTTAGACCTTCTCTTTAATGTTGAAACGGGTCTTCCCAGAACTACGCCGTGACTTGATTCCCATGGAGGGATGCGTAGGCAGTTCACCGTTGAGCTCAGTCGCCCGTTTTTGCAAATTGTTGGTCAAATGCCAATCCCTCAGAGTCAGATGCGACTCGTCTTGATGATGAATTGGGTCATCTCCCGGATTGTGAGGTTTTTCCCCCCGTTCTGAGTTGTTCCTTTTCCCCGGCTGAGCGAAGCATCGCCCCATTTATGACTTCCATCCCCAGCAAAGAGAGATCGCGTCTCAATGCGACCCCCTGCATTTTAAATTTTAATAAACCTGAACTACGTTTGGTCTGATTCTCGAAAGAGATACGTAGGTAAACCGGGAATCCGGGACCGACCATTGTTTGTATATGTTTGATTGATTGTTTAAGTTAGAACTACGGAGGCTTGATTCTTGAAAGAGATACGTAGGAAGTCCTACCCTGGACCCAGCCGTTACACCCTAGACGAGATCGTTTGTCTCTTAGTGAATCGTGGAATCCCCTTTACATTACAAGGAGAGATCGCGTCTCAATGCGACCCCCTGCATTTTAAATTTTAATAAACCTGGACTATGTTTGGTCTGATTCTCGAAAGAGATACGTAGGTAAACCGGGAATCCGGGACCGACCATTGTTTGTCTGTGTTTGATTGATTGTTTAAGTTAGAACTACGGAGGCTTGATTCTTGAAAGAGATACGTAGGAATTCCTACCCTGGGCCCAGCCGTTACACCCTAGACGAGATCGTTTGTCTCTTAGTGAATCGTGGAATCCCCTTTACATTACAAGGAGATTCGACGAGGGGCTCTGTAGATACCCCGATCTCGCACCCCTTATCAAACCCCTTTTAATTGGTCTAAACCCTAAAATTGACCTAAGCCCTCGATTTGGCTATGCGGGAGTGCCCTAAGCTTTATCGGTGCATCGAATGGATGAACGGACTTCAAATTCATGATCAGAGCAAAAAAACAAGTAAACAGGCATAAACTTCAACTTTTTGAGGTGCGGGGCCCAAAACGGGGCCCGCACCCTTAGAACTGCTCGTTATTATCCATTTTGTGCACTTAAAAATATATATTTGTCATCTCTTGCTCATAAAAATATTCCAGATAGACCGGTGCGACCAAAAAATTATTTCAAACAACTTTCATGTTGGACCCGCGGACAACCGGGGCACTGAGGCGCGCACGACGGAGTAGTTGCGGAGCTAATGCCGGAATGGGAAAGATAGTTATCCACATTACAAAATATCCCAAAATATCCCAACATGGGATGATGGTGGACAGCCCATAACCTCCCTCCTCCATATTTACAACCGCCCTCCTCCAATTTACAATCAATTTACAACCTCCCTCCTCCATATTACACCCCTCTCCAATAACATAAAAGGGGGACTCCCTCTTGATCAAAAAAAGAGACACTACCATTTTCCTTACACCCTCCTCTCTAATTTTCTCTCAACCAAACTTCAGCCACCACACCAACACTCCACCACCACTCCTCCACCACCTCTACACCACTCAAAAACCTCAAACAACTCACGAAAAAACCTCAAACAACAACTCCAAAAAACACAAAACCAACTTCAATCAAACACAAAAAAAAAAAAAAAATGTCTTCCCTTGGTAGACAAAGGAAGCACCACCTCATCTCACAAGCTAGGTAAATCTCTAGGTAACCTTGAACTCTTTAGCTATGTAAATGGTCATGGGATTAGTTTGGAACCTAGTCAACTAATGACTAGGTTTCCCTCATCTTTCATGTTTTTATCTATGTAAAACTTGCAATATGTATATATAAACGATGGATATGTGTTGTTAATATTCAGGTTATCAAGTTTGTATGCCTTTGTGATAGCCAAAATGTTCATTTTCTTTGAGTTTTGCATGTAAATTCTCATCTTTCTCTCAAAGGGTGCAAATCTGGCCCTCCTTGGCTATTCTTAGTGAGCATGCATGTAAAAATCAATCTTTGTTGGAAAATGGCTCTTGTATAATGTTCTTAACATGCTAAATGATAAAATCCTTGATCATCATGGCTTTGTTAGGAGTTTTGGTAGTGTTTTGAGATCCATGTTTATGCCTCATGCAATCAGTTTCTATATTCTGTTCAGAGCCATGATTTTTATGCTCTTGGAACTCCATCTTATATTGGTTTCTTGGTCTGATTCAAAGAACGAAAGTTGTTCCTAATGTGTTGAAGTGTATGATCCTAAATTTTCATGTTCATATTCCATGTTTAGCTTATATTTTAATGCATAAATTTGGGTTCCAGTGATGCTGTCCTGCTTGTTCCTTGTGGTACCTTGCTCTGTTCTTGAGCTTCAAACTCAATGAAAACTTGTTTTTTGAACAAATGTCAAAACATGGATTTTTTTTACACAAACTCAGGAAGATAAAAATATTTTTTAAACATTTTTTGGACCATTGGAAGTGCTCTTTTTAGTCACTTGTTTCAGCCTTCAAGCTTCAGTTTCTGCACTTCCAGTCTCTGACATTGAAATGTCAGAGACCTTTTGGACCACTTAAATTCATCTTCTGAACTCAAAATCTTGGTATCTTCATGTTTTCAGTGTGGTATTCAACTTTGAATCTTGGTGTTTTGTCAGATTCATGGGCTAAAATGGTTAAAATTGGTGATCAATGTGCTAGGTTTGATGTGTGCCTTTTCTGGGCAGATTTTTGTGATGAACTTTCTTGCTTGTGTTTGGGGTCTAAATTTGATCCAAAAAGTTCATGAAAACTTCACTGTGATCCCTAACATTCAGGGAGTAATCCCCAATTTTTAGTTTTGAAATTGGATCATTTTAGGACAGGTACTATGGCTCGGGGACGGAGAATGACACCAAAAATCGACAAAAGCCCCGTCAAGGACATTTATTTTATTTATGGGATTTGTCTCCCTTTTTTGTATATATGTATATCCCAGACTGTGGATAATCCCCCTCCCGTGGATGTTTTATTTCTTGACATGATAAAACCTCTCTCAAAAACCAATCGGGAAATCCACCCAAACCGATTTCCCGGTTGCGAATTAAAATGAACATACTTAGATTAGGAAGACCTCTGCATATATTAAATCACCATTTTGTTAAGGGCGTAAAGGCAAGGTAAAAAGGAATAAAATTGAACTTAAGTGGCATGCATGCTAGAGACCGTCACGGGCGAGGAGAGTGCTTAATCCGTTCTCTTCTCGTAACTTAGCCCCCGAACCCACTTTCTCTAAAAAGGTTTTATCTTCATTTTTCCTAAAATAAAGTGAGGTGGCGACTCTTGACTGTTTTGATTCCATCGATAGGAAACCATTGTGTGGGAACCGAGCGCATTTCCAAAAGTGCATTAGCACGAGGCACTCACCCGAACCGCTTTCATTGAGCGATCACACATCACTTCGCATGTGTTCGGCGTGGAGAAGCTTTCGAGCGCGGGCTCTCACAGCACCTCTATCCCTCGCAACTTTCAATTCCCACTTTTATCGAGTCTTTGCTTTCTTCTTTTTCCCTTTCTTGGTGATGTCCTAGGCGGATGTCTTTCTTTCGTCGGCGCGTTTTGCTACGCAATCCACGCCGCCGAGGGGCTCTGTAGACACCCCGCCTTGGACCGCTCGCCCCGATTGCACATTTGATCTTGTGTTTCACTTTATTTTATATGTTTTCCGTTAGTTTCCGTTACTTCGGTTAAGTTCTTGTCTGACTCCGTTAAGTTCAGGGACTAAACTGAATAACAGTGCTAACTTTCTAGTCCTTTCTGTCAAAATTGCCTTCTCTGAGTCGCGCGCCTCCGGCCTTTGAAGCCAGAAGCGCGCGCCTTCCGCCGCCAAGGTGGGAAGCGCGCGCCTCTGGGCGTGTCGGTTACAGATTTCTGGCCTTGAATCTCTCCCTTGCCCATCTTACAAGATTTTGCCCGGGAAATGGTTCCTCGCAGCTCAGTTTTGGCACCAAAAAACAACCCTTTACAACTATAAAAACCCCTCCAATCTACCATTGGAGGGGATGGACTTTGATCACCATTTTCACACCTAAAAATCACCAATTTCTCATTACAAAACTTGCATGAAATTTTAAACATCCAACAATCCTTCCAATAAGGATCATTCTCAAGGGGTGTCAAGAACTTGTCTTCCAAACATAGGTATTTTCTTTCCTTCTTCACTTTCTTCTAATTCATCTTTTCTTATCTTTTCCTTTGATCAAAAGTGCAATCAAACCGAAACCAAATTTGGGACATAACCCCGAACGATCACTTCATCTTCATTGAAGTTGGTCTAAGGGTCATATCCCTACATTTCAACCTCTTTTAAAACCCCTCTAAATTTGATATTAATAGGAAGAACACAATTTTTATAATGTAAACTTTGAACAAGCAAGACCGACGTTAGTCGGGCGAGATGGGTGTTTAAGTACTTCCCATCTCGTAACCTAACCCCCGAACTTTCAAAAGGAATCTCTGCTTTCATAAATCAAACACATTTCCAACTTAAAATATTTTCTCGCGTTCCTCTAAAACGTGGATGGCGACTCCTTCAAAAAATAAATCATTTTCCCGTGAGGGGACCGGGGTACCTACACATTGTTATAGAGATAACAAACCCGATTATTATATCTTTTGCATGTTTCTTATAATAATCATCGCCCCTAGCATTTACGAAGGGCTAGCAAGAGTTTATGGATAATCATATGATGATTATGGTGCATAGGATGCAGACTAAACTTATGGGTACATGTTGGAGAAGAAGTACTGGATAGAGACCTGTTTGAGATTTATGTTATGGTCAAAATGTCATAATTAAATCTCATAATAGTTATATCATTTGATATCCTTATACATGAGATTATCATTGTCTTTCACATGATGAACGTTGCGTTTGACGTAGTCAAAACATTAACCAAGTAGTTATAAGGCTACGATTGACACAATCAGATTATTGTAGGGAAAAATGATAAGTTAAGATGAGATTTGTCCCTCTTTTTTAAGAGAGATATCTGCTGGGCCACTCGAGAGTGAGATTGATGATAGTGTATATCCATACCCAAATGAATTGATGTGATCAATGTCATTTGCTCTCGGGATCAAGAAAGCAATGGACACTTAAGTTGACATAGACAGTGGCTTATGTCCAATATGATATCACGTGACAAAGGGATTGTGATAGGTTTTAGTGAGGGAAACGTTGGACTTTCAAAGTTATACTAATTGGGTAGTCATAATGGCTTGCTAGAGTCCACTTATGACTTACGGGTTCTGACTTGTTCGGACTCGTTGCCAACTTAGATAATCCTATTGCGTCACACACAAAGGACGAATTGAAAAGACTGAAAATTTAGGAAACTGCAGAACCAGTATGGTATAGCTGGCTAGGAGCCGTACGGCTCCATTGGAGCCGTACGGCTGCCTGCTCCGTCCCAATCTGGATTCTGCAGATTTCTTCTTGGAGAAGGAATCTCGGGTCCAATTGGAATTAGGTCAAACCCTCATATAAATTTATGCAGCCAGGATTGAATTGACAGCTTCGAACCTTGGTTTTTGAAATCTATATCAATTGTTTGAGAAACAGTAAAATAGAGAGGTAGCATTATTAATTTTGCTATCTATGATCATCAAAATTCAATAATCGAATTAGCAAAATAATTCCTATGAAGAAAGCGTTTTTTCATCAAGCTTTTTAGATCTAGCAGTCGCATCAAGGTGTTACTGAGTCCGTTCGACGTGTGGATACTGGTAGAGGGTGTTTGCTTTAGCACCTAAAATCCGTGTTCATGGATTCAATCTTCAAGGGTTAGCTTCTTTCATCTTATATTTAATTTAATCAACATGAGCGGATCCATGGCTCTTGGGTTTTGTTTATTGTGTTCCTTCCGCTGCGCATGGCCCCTCGAAACCCTACACATACTCCCTCTGTTCCATAACAATGTGCACAAATTTTCGTTTTGGTGTCCCATTGATAAGTCAAACTTTCCTAAATTGGAAAATTTATCTCACTCATTCTCTCTCCTACTTTACTTTTTATACTCACAACAAATATCCACTTACTAATCATCCTACTCATTCTCCCCCCTATTTTGCTTTTCATACTCACAACAACTACCCACTATTATTCACACCTTAATTCCCGTGCATTTCCACTTTTGTGCACAGTTATGGGATGGAGGGAGTATATAATTTATTGATTTCATGTGGTATTTAAAATGATCAGTTGTATTATTTATGATGATCAGTGCATTTGTCTATGTATTGAAGAGAGTACCAGTCCGTGTGTTATAGAGTGTCAGTTCATGTATTCAGAATGGCAGTTGCATGTTTTAAGAGTGCAAGGAAGTTTGAGAAGTTCCAATTATTTACAGAAATACCACCGCTCGTTTTTTTAAAATCCAGTTATTTACAAAAAATCATCGTGCGATTCAAGCCCGATTCAAAAATAAGTTTTTCCTAATGAACGAGAAAAACACTTTTTTTTCCTCACAAGATTATGTGTATATTTATAGCTTTGAACATCTCCAACGACAATATAAAACTCCAAAACAGAGTATTGTTTTGCTCAAATAGAACACTAAACATTGTTTTATTATAGAGCAACTCTATACCTTGCTCCAAATTTGGTGCAAGGGATAGCACTCCTCTA
Source organism: Campanula takesimana (assembly GCA_026119855.1). NCBI lineage: Eukaryota > Viridiplantae > Streptophyta > Magnoliopsida > Asterales > Campanulaceae > Campanula > Campanula takesimana. The sequence continues at coordinate 14,989 of JAOWBW010000852.1, forward strand.
TCATGTTTTTCTTTTTCTTTTTCTTTTCAAATATTTGTATTTTATATTTATGAAAAGATTTTACAATAGAAATTCATACAACCTAATATTATTTATATATTTGAAACAATAATGGATATTATCAAAATATTCTTATTTCGTACTCCCTCCGTCCTAGGATAGTGTGGACTTAATTTTCTTTGGGCTGGACTGGTGTGAGACGGCCGCACGCTGTGCGACCTTTCCCACCAAAATGTCTTTTTTTTTTGCCCCCAACTTTTTTTCCCCCGCCAGTTTTTACTCGCCAACAGAAGTAACACTTTTTATACCAAGATGTAACACTTTTTATAAGGAAATATAACACTTTTTTCTCAAATGTAACACTTTTTTTTTTCAAAAATTTACCACAATTTTGCTGAAATAAATTAAAGATAACATAAGATTGACAACTAAACTAATGTAACATTTTATAATAAATGAATGTAACATTTTTTTTCTCAATTGTAACACTTTTCTAGGGTTTTACATTCAATTGAAATGCAAAACCGATTATATACATGATTTTTTACTCTCTCTTTTTTTAAAAAAAAAAAAATGTAACATTTAACCTATAAACTGTTACATTCATCTATATAACATATTACAATCATATATGCACTGTGTTACATTCAATTATTTCTTTTTCTAACCACAAAAACTATTTATATTATTTTGCGAAACTGCTGTTACATCTTACAATAAAGTGTTACTTTTTTAAGACCAAAATGTTACTTTCTTCATAAGAAAGTGTTACATTTTATTATGACGAGCAGCTCACTTGTTTTGTATGTTAAAAAATATTTTTTTAAAAAAAAATCAAACCATATCATGACCTATGTAGTTTTATTCGTCTCGTCGAGACGAACACAACATATATTTTTTTTCCGACTTATAAATCTCAAGATATAGCATTTTGAAGTTATTGGAGTGTTTTTTTAGGGAATGACACGTGTCGCGATCTGATAAAGGGGTGAGTGGATCCAAGCGGTCGGCTGCAGCAGAAGAGATTAAAGTGAGAAGCAGCGGAACCAAACCTGGAGGAAGGAAATCGGTCGCACGCCGTGCGACCGTCTGACATGAGTATTTGTCATTTTCTTTTTAGTTTGTCTTAGGTTAGTGTGAACTACCCGAAATAGGAAATATTATTTACTATTACTCTCACTTATTCTCTCTCTTACTTTACTTTTAGGCAAAACTAATACTTTGGTCACTGAACTGTTGACCGATTTCCAATGTCCTCACTGTTCTTTTTTTTTTCTTGATTGTCTTCACTAAACTTTCTCACTTTTTCCAATGTCATCACTCCGTCCAACGAATCATCAATAAACTAACAAAAGTTAGTCACGTGACTATGGTTAAATTTTGATGAATTATTAACTTTTGAAAATGTGAGGGCTGACTATGTTTAAATGGAAACCCCTCTCTCCACTTTATTCCACTCATATTCACGTCTCATTAACCCTTTTATTTTGCAACAGGTGATAACAACTTTTATATTATTTCCTCCGTCCCAAAATAATATAAAAAATAAAATAAAAATAACTTTTATACTACTTTCTCCGCTCCAAAATAATATAAAAAAATAAAATTACACTGGATTAAGTTTGTTTTCTTTCTTTTTGAAAATTTATTTTGAGAAGAAAATAGTTACAAACAAAACACAAATAAATAAAGTTGATTGAATATGAATATTTTTCAAAATTTATTTTGGGACAGATATAGTACTAGACAAATAAACAGCAAACAAACAAAATGTTTTATGCCAACAAATCCATATTCAGTTTCATAAAGCTAACGACAAAAGACCATAATAACAGCAATAACTAGTGATCGATCAGTTTCAGAAGGCCATAAACACTAAATCAAAAGACCAACAATGGCTACCAGATTCACTAAAAAAATATATGTTCCTCAGAAGATTATTCCATCACAGATCTTAGTGCCCCCTTTTGCTTTTCATTGCGCTTTGATTTTGAGGAGAGTTGGTAGTAATAAAGCTCCTCCCCCTCCTCTGAAATGATTGATTGAGGCTTCTAACACCATTGCCACTAGTTGTTGCACTACCAACTGAAGTACTAGCTGGAGGTTGGTTTTGAAGTGAGTTGGTATCGACACCTGTTGTTGTTGCACTTGAAGCTGTTCTTGGTAAAGGTCTGGGTTGTAATGTACTCATCTATTGCATAAGAACAAGGAGATTCAGAATTTGTTAGAGACATTATCCCACATCGGGAATTAACAAGCCATGCCTTGACTATATAAAGATCCTAGGCTACTCCTCCCATTGCCAATTGGTTTTGGGATGGAACCTCAGACTTTATCAGAATTAACATAATTACATACTAAACATGAAAAAAAAAATACTCTCTTCGTCCCGCAACAACTTTTACTATTTAGATTAAAATGGTCAACTTAATTATAATTTGACTAAGACTATAATTTTTTTATGATTCTAATAAAAATGTAAAAATTGTTATTTAGAGTATTTTTAATAGTGAATCAATGGCAACTTTTAAATTTTCACTAAGATCATCGACTCTTTTTTATAAAGTCTTTGTCAAAATGCAATTAGGTTGAACATTTTAGTCAAAATGGTACAAGTTTTTATGGGACGAAGGGAGTAAGCAGTTAAATCTTACCATCACATGTGATTGGCCTGATTCAGAGATGTAAACACCATATCCCCTCTTAGAATTAGAGATGGGGTGGTAAGAAAGAGCGAGAGGCCCGAGTGTTAGCATGGGCTGGACTGGGCCGGCAATGGACTATGTTGAAGGTTCCACCTTAAAACCAATTGGTGATAAGGGGAGTAACTCCTCAAGTCTATATATCGGTCTATGTCTCACTCTTTAGAAGATGTGGGATAATTGTCTCTTATGTCCCCTAAGAACAATAGGATTAAACCTTGGTCTATTACCAGTAGCTGGTTGTTTGTCCTTGGCAATGTTCCTTGAAGCAGCAACTTTCTTCTTGTTGGCAGTCTCAGGTAAAGTCCTACCATCCTACAAGATTAAGGTATGAGCTAACTTAAATATTCATATTACAAAACAGAAACTTAGAAAATTAGAAGAAATCTTATTACTGACACTTGCTTGATTCTAAGTTGGTCGGTGTTCAGCTGGTTGGTTTTGGCTTGGAGTTGAACCAGCTCCATTTTTCTTTCTCTGTGTTGCTGAACCTTTACTCTTTCCAGCACTAGCATCCTACAAACAAAAAATAAACTAACAATTGTATGATATAAAATGATTGACTTATTAAGAAAAAATTAAATAAGGTGAGCTAACTTACTTGAACATCTTCTGTATGGGGCTTCTGAGGACACTTCCTTTTGTTGTGCCCAACTTGCCTACAAATTCCACATTTGATCACAGTTCCTACCCTAGTAAACTTCTGCAGTTGAAACTCATTCATTGGTTTTTGTTGCACATTCTTGGTTCCATCCTCACCCACCTCTTTTCTCCTTGCTTTCTTGGGCCTACCAGGCATTTTTCTGACTGGAGGAGCTCTTAAAGGCTTCTTATGGCCAAAATTTCATTCCATTTAATGGTTGGAGCATGAATGAGTACATCTTCAAATATGTTTCACCCTTTAAAAAATTATCCACATAATCTTCAATTCTTTCTTTCATGTAAGTAATGGCACTCACTGCATGGCAACATGGAATCCCTGTCAAATCCCAATATCTGCAAGAGCAACTCCTACTCTCCAGGTCAACTCACTCCACCATACAAACCCCCTATTTCAAACTTCTTTTCTCCGTTCCATGTAGCACAACAATTCTTTGAATAAAACACGTTCTTGTCTAACTTATCTTGAACCCTATTCCCAAATGTTCTGCCACTATTGCTGGTTTGAAAAAAAGCTTTACTCCACGAATGAGGATCATTCCTAAGTAACTGATCATAGGATTATGTGCTTAAGGCCTTTATTGCTTCCATTGCAACATTAAACCCCTCTTTCGTTGTTGCTTTTGCAGCCTGCCAGAAGAAATTCCTGTATTGTATCCCTGCAATTTTTTTTTCTCTAAAATTAGCATATATGGGCCTAGCACAATGTCTATATATGCTCAGCATATGGTAGTAACTCATGCACTGCAATCACCAAACCCTTCGGTTGGTCACTAATTATTGTCCACCCTTGCCCATCTGTCAATCCAATATCCCTCAATAACAATGTCAGGAACCAGCTCCATGAACTCTTGTTCTCTACCTCCGCAACAGCCCAAGCTATTGGAAACATTTGGTTATTTCCATCTCTACCAACTGCACATAACAACTCCCCTTGTAAAAAAGTCTTGAGAAAGCACCCATCAAGTCCTATTACTGGCCTGCACCCTAATAACCAACCCTTTTTAACTGAATCCAAGCAAATGTATATCCTTTGAAATTGTGGGCCCTCTGGATTATCCTCCCCAACAGGCCTTATAACAACGGTGCTTCCAGGATTAGTTCTATCAATCTCAAGGGCATAATTCCACAAATTGGAGTAATGCTCATTCAATATACATTGAATTTCAGATAAAGCCCTTTTTTTACCCTATAACACTTCCCCAAAGAAACTTCAACTCCTAACTTCTCTTTCACATCTTTATGAATATCCCTAATAGTAGTAAATGGTTTTTCTCTCAGTTTTGGTGCAAAATGGTTGGCCAATAACTTTGAACTCACATGTTTAACCTTTAAGCTCCTTGAACACCTATGCTTGCTCTGATAAGATTTGATTTTGAATGTTTTACACCCTGTAACATAACTGACCCATAAAAACCATGGACAATTCTCTCCACACTTTACTCCCAACCTATAGCTGTCATTCGTTGGGTACCAAGCCTGAGTACCATGATATGCAGAATATCTTATAATAGCTTTTTTCAACTCATCAGGTCCTGAAAATTCCATACCAATACTGAAATCAAAGCTCTCAATTGGTGTTTTAGGATTGTATGAAACTAACTTAGCTTTTTTCTTCCTAGCACTTTCAAACCATTGCTCTTCATCACTACTCAAATATGGGCTTAAAGCACCATCAGAATCCCCATAGTCACTCTCCCATTCCTTAAAAGTTTCAGTTTCTTCTGTTGTACTACTGACATTAGTCCTTCCAGTTTCATTTTCCACATCCATTACAGGAACATCTTGACTATTAGGTCCATCTCCAATAACATGTTCACCCTCTTTCGACTCTCTTTTCCTTTCACCTTGCACTTACTTTTTTCCTTCCTAATTAAGTGTGCCTTCTTGTGGATATCATGGGCCTCATCGTCATCAGTGGCAGGATCCATTGAGGCTAAACTATCAACCTCACTTTCATGTCCAGCACCTCCATCTATATCATTTTCATTTCCCACATCAACATCATGTAGCTGCTCTTCTAAAAATTCTCATATGTTTTTAGGGCTATGTTGATCACCCAAATACACACCATCTAGGTCAACATCCCTATGCTCATAATCTTTGCAAGACAATTCCAATGATGGCGTGTTAATTTCATACTCCTCAATCACATGCTCAATATATAACTCCATCTTTTTTGTTTTCGCAATGTACTTCAAAGCATCTCTCACACTTTGGTCATTCCATATAATTCTTAGGCCTTTTTTGAAATTTTTACAAGTAGGGTCTACGAAATAAATTGTATCAATATCTGGATAACCCAAGGACTTCACCAGCGACCTAATATTAGGGTACCCAACATAGTCTGGATCACAATTGTCACAAACAAACACTTCGCCCCCTATGTATGCAAACACTGGCTCGTCAACAAAATCGCCACCATGGTGAACAACAATGTCAAAGTATCTGGAAAAAGAAAAAAGTCATATTAAACAATTCCAATGAATGAATGAGTAGAAGCAAAGTGGCTGATATACACATTTTATGGTCATATTAAACAATAGTCCTACTACTGTAAAAGCACACTAACCAAACAATAAGCTTTCATAAATGGGCGAATGACAAACTAATGGAACGTACTATCGTGTTTGTTACAATCAATGCAATGTACTAAATTAACATCCTAATGATATGTACTTTATCACTTGGTTACATATAATGCAATTGACCCTAACGGCGTTAAGTTTTCTAACAGAAATGCCAAATACATGAAAGAAAGACTAACATCAGTTAAATAAACTAACATTTGTTAGCCAATTTAATGGGTTTGATAGTCTTTTTCCTTTCCCCCTACTCTACTTGGCCAGCCACCCACCACCTATCATGTCCGCCACCAACCACCGTAAATCACTACCCATCTCCCACCATCAATTACCAAAATTTTAAAACTGCATAAAATAGAGGGAAAAAAAAAGAAAAAAAAAAAAAAAAAGAAACCAACTGCATTAAGCTACTTCTCAAGGTGATTAAGCCAAATCCCCAACCCCCAACTCAACTTTCTTTAAATTTCAACACAACCTCACAATTGACCTCATGAATACTTTACCTGATGAAGACCCAAGTCAGGTTTTGGAATCGAATTGCTGAAATTCAACATTGCATCAGATTTGGAGTTTCAATTTAGGATTTAATTTCAATTTGGGTTTTCTATTTTCTTCCCAAAATTGAAAATTAAAGTGCAGAGGCGACATGAGTGAGGACCAAGCAGGGACGGATGGATTTGAAGGCGACTTTGACTAAGGAGAGTCCAGTTGATATCGATCTTGAGGTGTGGGTTTAGACGAGATATCAGATTTGGAGTTTCAATTTGGGGATTTCGTTTCCTTCATTTTCATTCTAGGGGATCTTGTGTGAGACTGCGCTCGAAGGGAAGGGGTGGGTGCTTAAAATGCAGGGGTTTCAAAGTTTTTATTTAGTGTTAAATTCTTAACTCCATCCAACTAAGTTGCATTATTTGTAACTCGACATAAAAGCAGTGGCGGAGGGAGCCAGAAATCGAAGGAAGGGGGCAAAATATATTGGAGCCAAGGAATGATGAATGGGGGTTCGGGGGCAGCGCCTCCTATTTTTTTTTTTTACCGGTGTTTTTATATACTGTACAATACAATTTTAGGCATGGACATATAGTTAAGTACTAATTTTAATAGTGAAAATAAAGCATATACGATTCAACACATATACTCCATTTGCCCCAAAATGATATTTTTATTTGTCATTTTTCATCGTCCCAAAAAATCCTTATCATTTTTACGGTTTAGGCTTAAAAGTGCACAAACAAATTGAATAGTCAAATGTTGAAAATATTTTGAGACAAATGGAGTATAACACAAAGTATCCAAAGATTTAACATATATAGTTGTTTAACATCGACATTATTTTTACTCACCTACCTCACTTTTCTTACATAATTCCGTCTTAAAAATGAAAGTGTACTCCCTCCGTCTCATATTTAACGCTACTTATTTTCTTTTTAATGTCCCATATTTATTGCTACTTACCTAAAATGTTCATCTTTTGTCTCTTACTCACTCACAACAACTATCTACTAACTTGTTTTCTCTCTCCTACCCACTTACAACAATCATTTTTCCAACATATTTTATTAATCCTCGTGCATTCCCATTTGATAGCAAAAAATAGGGGACGGAAGGAGTAAATTTTAGTGGGACGGGGGAATATATTTGTATGTACAGTGTGTATATGTATATACTTTATTTTTTAACACACATATACATATATAGTTAACTACCATTATTGCAAAAAAAAAAAAAAAAATTGAAAAGCCAAGGGGGGGGCCGCTTGCCCCCTTTTGCCTCCGCCTCTGCATAAAAGTACGTTTTATTATGTTGTTAAAAAAAAGTAGGTTACCTTTTGTGTAACCAAGAGTGTAGTACGTTGCATTGGTTTGCAATTATCTCTTTCATAAATATAAATCAAACAATAGAGTGATACTACCTCTGTCTCAAATGAATAATTAAAATATTTAAATGTATTTTTAACTAATATTAATTCAAAAAACTTGTGAAAATTTATTTTGAGATGGAATAACATTAAACAATACAAAAAGAAAACACTTTACAGCAAACTTTTGTCTTTCAAATATACTAATAAAACATTATTCACCCAACTGTACAACAATGAAACAGAAATATTTGAATAACATACCCATTATCTCCTCCTTGGTGAGACATAACAAAGATTAATTTCGCTTGATCCTTGATTTTCCTCAAGTTATCACCACCACCACTCTCCACATTAGTATTAGTATAATAATGTTCGCTTTGGGACTAGCCCAAACGGATTTGTTTTTGAGGTCTCGTACTAATGAAGTGGGTGGGTGCTCTTATAGACTTTGTAATTGTTTCCTCAATTGCCGATGTGGGACTTTGGGTTGCACTCCAGCTGTGACCCGCAGTGTTTCCTCTGGCCCATATCCAACGAAAGCTTGTACCAACCGCCCGCGGAACACCACCGCCCTCGATTGCAAGACTCCATTCACAAATGTCACACAAAGGGAACCCCACCCTATAAAGCACACACACGGCCCACCCGGTCGGGCCCATCCGAACCATGGCTCTGATAGCACTTGTAGGGACCGCGACCACCACCACCACTCTCCACATTAGTATGCTATTGTCCGCTTTGGGCATAACCCTCACAGATTTGTTTTTGGGCATCCCCCAAAAGGCCTCATACTAATGAAGTGGGTGGGTGCTCTTATATACCTTGCAATTGTTTCCTCAATTGCCGATGTGGGACTTTGGGTTGCACACCAACAATCTGCCTCATGAAAAACCAAGAATGAAACTCTAGTTTTTTTTTTTCTCCTTTTTTTTTTTTTTTTTACAAAAGGTTAGGCGAGATGTTTTAAACATGATGTCAAGTATGGATGGCCAAAACCGGTTCCGGGCCCGGTTCCGGTTCGGAACCGCCGGTTCCGGTTCGGCATATATATGACCCTGAACCGGCCCGTGCTTATCCCCGGTTCCGGTTAGGCTCCGGTTCCGGTACGGTTCCGATCCGGTTTGTAACGACCCCAAAATCCGTTTTATTTATTTTATACTTACTTTATATATTTTGAGGATTTTAATTTAAAATTTTGTGTTGCATCATATTTTATGAGTTGCATATCTTAAATTATTATTTTTGTTAGTTAAAATGTTAGTAGTAGTAGTAACATTTGTTTTGATAGTTAAGTTGGGTAGTGGAATTTTATGGGCTAATAATTTAGTTGTTAAAGAGTTGAGGGAATTAAGTAATTTTAGGGGTTTATTTGCTTAGAATGAAAGTAGAAGGGCTTTTGGTGGATGAGTATATATACTAATTAAGCATGCTTATCTTCATTCCATCCTCCTCATTCTCAGACACTCACACTCCTTCCATTCTAACAACATTTGCACCTTTCTTCCCCATCTCTCTCTGTCGACTCACCATTTCTTTACAAAGACAAACCCAATTTTTCCTCCATTGTTGACTAAGGTAAAGTCTTGTTCTTGTTCATTTTCTTTTATTTTATTTACTACTCCATTTTCAAATCTAATTATATATAAATGTTCAGGGAGTTGAATAGAACATTTCTACCGATCAATATTATTTTTCTTGACATCTTTTCCGAAAAAATAGGTAAGTTACTAATTCCCCTTTAAATGTTAAAATGGTCATAAGTATGCTATATATGCTTTATATGTTATAAAATAATGTTTTGGGTATACTTTTATATACTTGTAATTTTGGGACGGAGGGAGTGGTAATAACTTTTATATACTTGTAATTTTGGGACAAAGGGAGTAGTAAAACTTGTTATAGACTTGTTATTTGTGGGAAATGGGTATAGTAGTTTTGGTTTTGGGGGAGTATGAGAGGATGCAACATTATATGCTTTATATGTTATACTCCTAGTCGTGGGACGGTAAAATAGTATCTTTAGTTAAATGTTAAATAAATGTATTATAAAATTATACTATTATTTATGGGACGGGGAAAGAAGTGAAAGTATCCTAAAGTGGGTATATTAGTATATTAAAAATTATAATGATACTTGTGAAACGGAGGGAGTAGTGATAAATTGTTGCATTTGGGAAATGTTAATACAAATGGGTGTTGTAGTATTGGGAAAGTATGGTAATGTTGTTGTACCTAAGAAAATGGGTATAAACATGTTATATATATGCCTAGTAGGTTGTGAAATAATGTTTTGGTATGTTTTATTTATAATTGTAAATTTGGGACAAAGGGAGTAGGAAAGAACTTGTTACATAAGCTTATTATGGTTGAGATTGCTATAGGAGTTGGTGTTAATATTGTTCTTAGGCTGAGTTTAGCCTTTGTGTAAGTTGTAGATGTTAAGAGTTGCCAGTATTAGTGAAATTTGGGTTGTGAAATATAAGGAGTGAACTTTGGTAAGTTTTGGTCTGCCAGGTGATGTGGGCGGCCGCCCAAAATTGGGCGTGCGGCCGCACATCTATCTGAAGGTTTTTCTTCTTGAGACAGAGCAATTTGGGCGGCCGCACAGCCCAGTTTGGGCGACCGCCCAGTTGTCTGAAAAGTTTAGAGTTTTTCAAACTTAGGGATTTAGAGGTCAATTTTGGTCTAGTTTTTGGGTAGTGTCCTAGAGTACTTAGATGATTGTTGTGGATCACTAAAGTGGTAGAATTGGTTCCTTTGTGAACACAAGTGTTGTGAAATGTGAGTAATGGAGTAAGTGAGCATTGTTGAACATTTTGTAATGTGTTGAATGGTTCATTATGGTAGAGTTGGTCTTTTGTGATCAAGTTTGAATTAATGTGATTGTTTGGATGGATTGTGTGATGACTTAATGTCAATATGGTGCATACTATTATGAAAACGTGTTTACTTCTCTAAGATGAGCTTGTGTGGTTCCCTACTTTGGAATCATACCCCGTTTGTTGTTTAAGCAAGTTTTATTTGCTTCGGTTGTGTCTAAAGTCCAGCTGGTACTTTTGTGTGTGTTGGGCAGTGATAGGGATTATAATGGTCTCCGAGCCAAGTACATTATAAGGCTCCTATCATTGGTTTCCCATTTTTAACCCCCTTCCTTAGGCCAAAGGTTGGGCACTTTGGGTTATGACTTTGTGTCATTTTCCCCCCGTTGTTGTTGTTGTTGTTTGGTTCCGGAACCCGTTTCAGCTCTTCGATGCTGCTCAGTTGATGCCTCTCAGATGGCTATTGTTTGGTTTGAGAACCTTGGCTCAGTATCCACGTATGAGTGTTTATTTCCGCTTTATGTGTTGCATGATGAGTTGGTCGTTATTTCCAACCGGTATGGGACGGTTGGCGATAGGGAGCCTCTCATGTTATGTGCTATGTGTTATACGCTTATTTGTTAATATTGTTTCTTTATGATCATCATATTAGCATGTAATGTAGTTGCATTTTAGTAACTTACTGAGATTTATTCTCACCCCTTATTTGTTTACCGTTTTAGATAAGAAGGAGTCCAGGGAATAAGTCACAGCACAGGGAGGACGTTGGTAAAGAGATATTTGGTAAGACTTTTGGAAGTGATGTGTATAAAGGATACATTATGTAAATGTAATACCTTTAGGGTAGTGTACCCGTGACTCAGTTATTGGTATCATCTCTTTTAGTAGGTGTTCGTGTTTGTAAATTTTATAAGTAAAGTTTGTTATAGCCAAGTGGCTAAGTACTCATTTGAGAAAGTTTGTTTTGTGACTTAAAGTCATGTTTTGGTAACGTGTTGGTTGTGTGAACCTTTTTATGAAAATATATTTCGAAATTTTTTTCTTAGAGTTGCTTTACGACGTCTTCCTCGCGTGTCCCGGCGTGGGGCCAAGTAGGACCACGGGTCGGGGCGCGACACGGTTCCGGTCCCCCCTTTAAAATTATTGAAAAACAAGGGATTTTCGGTCCGGTTCCGGTTCGGTTTCGGTCCGGTTCGCCATTTATGTGAACCGTAACCGGCCCGGATGAATGGCGGTTCCGGTTACTCCGGTTCCGGTTTATTCGCCGGTTTGCTCCGGTTCCGTGCTTTTTTGGTCCAGTTCCGGTCTGGTTTTCCGGTTTCGTTCCGGTTCCGTTTGGCCATCCCTAATGTCAAGTAGATAGAGAGGGATTTCGATCTAAACCTAATCAGCCCACAAATTTGCAAAAAGTTAACAATTCATCAAAATGTAACTTATGTTAATCACGTGAGGTCATGTGACTAACTTTCGTTAGGTTTTTGACATTTAATTAGACGGAGTGATGACATCGGAAAAAGTGAGAAAGTTTAGTGAGAACAATCGAGAAAAAAAAAGAACAGTGAGGACATTGGAAATCGGTCAATAGTTCAGTGACCAAATTAAAATATTAGTTTTGCGTTATTTTTACACTTACAACACCAATCAACTTACTATTCACCTTACTCATTCTCTCTTTTAATTTTTCATACCACAAACACCTCATTCTACTATTTATTTTCCTACTTTTCTTTAGTTTTGTGCCCAATGTTTTGGTTCACATTAACTTGGGATGGAGGTAGTATAGTTTGAAGCAAATTGTTCGAATTTTTTTAAGCAAAAAATGTACTATTACTGATAATAGTGAAATTTTTACAATAAACGGTTGTAGATGGTCTTAATTATTGAGAGTGGACTCTTTAAAGAGTAAACCACTTTTCTTTTCTGATAAGAGTACTATTTCGTATTGTTAGAGCAATAATAAGACTTGATAAGAAAAGCAAGCGATCACAAGAACACCGATATACGTGGTTGACCAACTTGGCTACGTCCACAGGGAGGGGAGAGAATATTATTATCAATATGGAGAAACGATTACAAGATCTCACTATTACTGCTACACAAATTATTGATCACAATAATTTCTAACTGTGTAACTGTAGAATTACAGACCTATTCTTAGCACTAATAATATATCTGAGACTTTCGGCTAACTTTGATCTAAACTAATGGCCTCTATTTATACCAGTAAAGTCTATCTCAAAGTATGCAAGGAACTTGGAATTCTAGTCCTAAACTGACCCGAAAACCTTCCTTTCTGCGAAACTGCACGTCTGTCCGAAATCCTGCTGCAACTTGGTCTTCTGATCCGCCCGGGTGTCTTACCTAGTCCGCCCGGATCTGACTTGGTCCGCCCGGATCACTTCCTGCACCCGCCCGGATCCCCAATTGCTAATTTCCGACGTAAGATTTCCGATTCGCCTTTTCTCCTAGGTCCGCCCGGGTGTTACCCCAGATCTGCCCCGACCCTGTCTGCTCGGCCGAGTCCTTTGGCCTGCTCGACCGAGCTGTCTGCTCTGTCCCAGAATCACGAGATTTCTCTGTTGTTTAACCCTTTAACTCGGCGTCCCAAATTCAAAGGCATTAACCCAACAATCTCCACCTTGACTTTGAATCCCCATGACAACAAACCTTTTCTCCCCCCTCACCTCTTCTGCTATCTAATAGCTGCGAACATTCTGCAAGTCCAAACAGTGTTGGAACTTGCTTCCCGTCACGGGTTTTGTGAACATATCTGCAAGGTTGTTCGCCGTCCCTACCTTCTTCACCTTTACCCGTTTCTTATCCCTTAGGAAATGATATCTGACACCAATGTACTTGGTCCTCTCTTGATCCTTGGCCAAACAAATCGCGCTCAAACTATCGCAATAAATACTAGCCTGATCCTGATGTATCCCAAGATTGTTGATCAATCCCTTCAACCATATTCCTTCCTTAGCGGACTCTGTCAATGTCACGTATTCTGCTCTTGTTGTAGACACCGTCACTGTTGACTGCAATGTAGCCTTCCAACTGACAACTGACCCACCTAGCGTGAACACATATCCGGTCTTAGATCTTCTTGTATCTAAATCACCTAAATCTGAGAAACCTTCGACTGCACATTCTGTCCTATCTCCATAGGCGAGTCTGACGTTGCTGGTGCGCACTGTAGCATACATCAAACTACCAACTACACTAGCATAGGATACTCGAGCCATATACTCTTTCTCCTCAACCGATTTGGGCCCAAACGCGACTGTCTGTGCTTTCACTGCACCCGGAGTGTCTATAGCCTTAGCTGTTGACCTACCAAACCTCTCTGAAACTTTCTTGATGTATCTTTTCTTGGATAAGAACAGTTTCCGTTTGGCTCTGTCTCTATAGATCTCCATACCCAGAGTTCTCTTCGCGTTACCCAAACCCTTCATCTCTGCGACCAAGCCTTTCAGCTTCTGAATCCCTGACTTCTTGACTGCTGCTATCACATAGCTGTCAAATCCTTTGTACCACTGCCTAGGCGATTGTTTCAATCTACAAACTTGATCTTCCTTACCAGGAACTTGGAATCCTTCCCACTCTATCATGTATATCTCTCCCTCTATTGCTAGCAACACTCTGATCGAAGTGTGTCTGACCACTATTGAGAAGATCCCATTGTAGTCCACCTCCTATCTCTGTGTGAAACCCCTTGCAAAAACTCGAGCTTTATACTTGACCTCTTCTGCCGGTGACATCCTTTCCCTTTTCTTGAAGATCCACTTGCAAGTCACAATCTTCTTGCCTTCTGACCTTGTAGTCAACTTCCAAGTCTGATTCTTGTGAAGAGACTCCATCTCATCACCCATAGTCGCATACCACTGAGATGACTCTGAACATGTATCTTCTTTATTGAAAGTAGAAGGTTCCATAAGAACGGACTCCACTTCTTTAGCAACCAGCAGTGCATAAGACACCAAGTCTTCAAATCCATTCCTGAAATTAGCTCTTCTAGACCCTCCTTGTGCTAACCCATTTTCTTTAGGAACTGAACTTGAACTTTCTGGTGCTTCAGTCTTTGTCTCTGTTGGTGGATCCTGATTAACATCTGACTATGGGACAACTAACTCTTCAGTATCTTGTTGCTCCACCTGTTTATCAACACCGCCAACACTTGAAACAATCGTGGATTTACCAGTCCATACCTCATAGGGAACTTTGAGGCCAATACCGGTATGAAGTCCATGATTAATCAAGTAACATGTTGTACTAAGCGTTTCTGCCCAGAAACGTTTAGACAACTCTGCATTGGAGAGCATGCACAACACTCCCACAAGCCATGTCTGATTCATCCGTTCTGATACACCATTCTGCTGTGGCGTGCCTCTGCTGGTGAGATGTCTAGAAACCTCCACCTTTCTGCAAAACGAATCAAACTCAGTACTGCAGAACTCCAAACCATTATCTATCCGGAGCTTCTTGATCTTCTTCTCTGTCTGGTTCTCCACTACCGTCTTCCAGTCCTTGAAATTTCTTGAAGCCCCATTCTTGTGCTCCATGATAACCACCCAAGGCCTCTTTGAATAATCATCAACCATAGACAAGACATATTTGTGCCCCCTTAGAAATCCCTGACGTGAAGGTCCCTAATACTCCGAGTGGATGTAATCCAGAATGCCTTAAATCTTATGGTCATAAAGAAGATCTCTGTTAGTCAACTCATGCATCTCTCGAGTGCTCATGTGACCGAGCCTGATGTGCCACAGCTTAGACATATCTCCCTCATTCACCTCTTCTGATGCAGCCATAGTCGACTCTGCAAGCGTCTTTCCTTAGAGGAAATACAAGGAGCCCCGCTTAAGGCCTTTCAGCATCACTTCTGAACCGTTACAGACACTAACTGCTCCACCTTTACCTTTGAAACTGAACCCTTTGCTGTCTAACTGACTAAGAGAAATCAGATTCTTCGTCATATGCGGAACGTGTCGAACCTCGTTCAAAGTGACAACCCTACCATCATGAGTCCTGACCTTGATCGAACCAATACCGACAACCCTGCAGACTTCACTGTTAGCCATGCTTATATCACTGCCAACTATCTGCCTATAACCGGTAAACCATTTTCTCCTAGGACTGATATGGTAAGACGCTCCTGAATCAAGAATCCAAGCATCAGATGCGCATACTGATTCTGATGTTACTAGAGCATAATCCTCATCTGAACTGCAATCCCTGGCCGTCATGGCCTCTACTGTGACTGGTGCCTTGCCTTGCTTCCTTCTGGGACAGTCGAACTTCCAATGTCCCTTCT
This sequence comes from Campanula takesimana, assembly GCA_026119855.1. Classification (NCBI taxonomy): domain Eukaryota; kingdom Viridiplantae; phylum Streptophyta; class Magnoliopsida; order Asterales; family Campanulaceae; genus Campanula; species Campanula takesimana. Next base: position 30,921 of record JAOWBW010000852.1, read on the forward strand.
CTTTGCAGAAATTACAGATATCCCCAGGTTTCCCTTCTTGTGTGAAGAATTACCTTGATTGTTCTTCCTCCCACTAGAACCCCTGCTGTTGCTACTACTAGCAACTAAACCTGATGACTGGTTACCTGCCTCATTCCCACTCGCCTTTCTGTGCAATTCCCTCGTCTTGAGAGAAGTTTTCACTTCCTCTAGAGAGATCCCATCTTTACGGTTTATGCACGAATCGACATAATGTTCATAAGACATTGTAATACCCCGGAGAACCACGGCTTGGCTAGAGCGGTGAATTACCTAGGATGTCTAATTGATTTTAAGAGTCGCCACCCACGTTTTAGATGAACGCGAGAAAACCTAAGAAAATAACCTTTTTTATTGATTACCGAAACCAAAGATTCTTGAGATGAGGGGTTCGGGGGTTAGGTGACGGAGTGGGAAGTACTTAAACACCCACTCCGCCCCGCTTACGCGGGTCTTGCTACTTTTGGTGTTCTAATACTAAAAATAAAAGTCCTTCAATTATTAATGTAAGAAGTGCTAACAATTACAATGGAAAGAAAGGAGAAAATTAAAAGGAAATAAAAGATAATTGTTTTTATTTATTAATTTATGCTAAAAGATTACATGTAACAATTATACTAAACAATTATATTAAGAAATGGATAGGAAATTAAAGTAGAGATTGAAATGTAGGGAGATGACCTTGACCAACTTTAATGTAATAAAGTGGTCATTTGGTCATGTCCCATTTGGTGGGGATTGCATACATCTAAAAAGACATAAATAAAATAGAAGAAAGAAGAAGTGTACCTTTAGAAAAGAGGACTTCAAACTTTGACTTGGAGTTGTTGTAGAGAAATTGTTGTGTAGAAATTTGTGAAGAGTTTAGTTGCTAGAACTCTTGTTGGGGAAATTTGTGTAGGGAGAATGGTGTAGAGTTTGTGTAGGGAGAAAGTTCAAAGTTCAAGGTCCAAAATTCTTAAGGTCAACGAGAGGTCAAAAAAAGGTCCCTTCCAATGATGGATTGGAGGGGTTTTTATAGTTGAAAGAGGGGAGTTTTTGGAGCCAAACGGAGTCTCCAAGAAATTTTCCCGGGCAAAATCATGTATAATGAGCAAGGGAGAGATTCTTGGGCAGAATCTGTAACTGACGCACCCCAGAAGCGCGCGCATCCCACCTAGGCGACGGAAGGCGCGCGCGTCTGGTCTCAAGGGGCGGAGGCGCGCGACTCTGAAAGGCAAAATCTGACAGAATGGACTAGAAAGTTAGAACTGTTATTCAGTTTAGTCCCTGGACTTTAACGGAGCCCGTCTGGAACTTAACCAAAGTAACAGAAACTAACAGGAAACACTTAAAAGAGGGAGAAACACAAAATCAAGTGTGCAATCGGGGTGAGTGATCCAAGGCGGGGTGTCTACAGAGCCCCTCGGCGACGTCGATTGCGAAGCAAAACGCGTCGACGAAAGAAAGACAACCGCCGAGGACATCGACAAGAGAAAACAAAGACTCAATAAAGCATGAATTTGAAATTTGCGAAGGATAGGGGTGCGCTCCCTGTGTGAGCGGCTTTATTGATATAGAAAGGATATGGCGGGATCCGTTTTGCTGAAGCGGGATCCGTTTGTTGAAGCGGGATCCGTTTGCTAAAGCGGGATCCGTTTGCTGATGCGGGATCCGTTTGCTGAAGCGGGATCCATTTGCTGAGGCGGGATCCGTTTGCTGAATGCAGGATCCGTTTGCTGAGGCAGGATTCGTTTGCTGAGGCGGGATCCGTTTGCTGAATGCGGGATCCGTTTGCTGGTGCGGGATCCGTTTGCTGATTACGGGATTTGTTTGCTGATTGCGGGATCCGTTTGCTGATAGCGGGATCCGTTTGCTGAAGCGGGATCCGTTTGCTGAATGCGGGATCCGTTTGCTGATGCGGGATCCGTTTGCTGAATGCGGGATCCGTTTGCTGATGCGGGATCCGTTTGCTGATTGCGGGATCCGTTTGCTGAAGCGGGATCCGTTTGCTGATGCGGGATCCGTTTACTGATGCGGGATCCGTTTGCTGATGTGGGATCTATTTGCTGAATGCGGGATCCGTTTGCTGATGCGAGATCCGTTTGCTGATGGCGGGAACCGAGGCTCTGTCTGCCTATATGTGATATTGTTGTGTTGCTTGATGGAAAGGTGGTGATTTTGCGGCTCACCATGGACCGAGTTGTTGTCATTGAACTGTAATTGTTTGACTCTGTGGGATGCAGGCGTAGTTGACGGCGGATCACTTTCTGCTGGGGATGAAGTGCCTTGAGTTGTAGATGCTGTTGACCTTGTGTTGGTACCTATTAAGTGTGTGCTTTGCAGGTATATGTGCTTGTGACATGTATGGGATGTGAAATGGCAGTTATGAGGGAAATTGTGATTGTGGTGTGATGTGATTTGAAAGCAGTTTGTATGAGAGAGAAGTAAAGTGATTCTGTGTGTGAAGTGATTTTTGAAAGCGGAGATTGCTTGAGATGAATGATGTTCATACCTTCACTTACCATTGCCGCTTGATTGGGGATGGATTGCTGAAGGATGTTGATGCTTTTGATGAAGAATGTCCATGCTTTGGATGGAGAATGATGATGTTGATGGTGATGAATTGTTCTTGCCTTTGAAGGAGTGTCAGCGAGGTGGTATTCTGGATGGTGGGTTGGTCGTGCCAAAAGGCTGCCTACGTATCCCTTGAAGGAATCAGACCAGCGTAGTTCAAGGATGATGGAGAATGCTGGAGGAGAAGCTAGGAGCAAAGCAAAGTAAAGCACATACTTTTACACATAGAAGGAGAAAAAGAAAAAGAAAAATCTTTTTTTTAGAAGGGAAAGAATATGCACACATGTGACAAAAATATTTTTTTTAGTTCGTGGGTGAACCATTTTAACCATTGTGTGTTTGTAAAGCCAACCCAAGATCAAGTCGTGTTCAATCGAAGTCCGGATTGCCTTGTTGAATTATGTCGTTGTTGCCGTGGTGTCCAACGAAATTGATGTCTAGCCCCAAGAGATTTGTCGATTATGGGGCTTCAAAAGGGACTATTGATGCTGAGATGCCAAGGGGTTGCTGATTGTAAAGCCCCTCAAATGCTGTACTTTGAGTGGCTTATGAAGCCCCAAGATGAATCAACTCTTAGCCCATTCAAATAAACTGTCTTTTGTTGTCGATGTGGGCAAGCCCCAAGAGAAGATCATTGATACCAAGCTTTGAGAGATTGCTAAGCCCCAAATGTCATGGGCTTATCAAGTTTGTAGATGGCGGGATGTGGAAACCTTTCGGTGTGAAGCCTCAAATTTTCTTGGAATCGGCTTAGCAGTATGTTGGGAGCAGATGGCGCTATTGGGAAGAACTCTTGAAGGCGATCTCCTTCTTTCTCTTGCTTGGAGATGGATGGCCCTTTTTGTGGTTGATACCTGAATGTCGGAAGGTCCATGTTGAAAATGTAGTACGGTCTTCGGGAGACGTCTCGTGGGAGATGGTGATGTTGTTGCAGATGATAAGGTCTTGGTGTGATAAGGTCTCGAACGGTATGTTTGCTCGAGTCTTCTTGAGTTGAACCGATGGCGGATCTTCGGATGCAGCCTGTGCTTTTGATCTTGGAGAAAGGGGTGCAGTACTTGCAGAAACATTGGGATTGGCCGTAAGTCTGCTTATAGAGTTAGCATATTGGCATTGCCCGCTATAACTCAGCCGGGTGAGTCTAGCATATTGAATCCTTTTCCTTTTCTCTAAGACTTCCTTCATAATCTCGCTGTGAGTTCTAACAAGAATCATCAAATTCATTCATATCATCGGAGCCTTCATTTAAAACCAAGAGGCCTTTTGACTAGAAGTGTTGAGGGACCATTGAAGTTTGATCACTTTCATGGAGCCATAAGACTACTCCTAAATTGCATTGCTCGGGTACCACTGCCCCAAAAGCTTGTTAATTACGAAGCCCCAATATTGCCCTTTGCTTGAATTACTGTAAAGCCGTGGCCCAAAAGATTTGTAGATTGCGAAGCCCCTTGAGACCTTTCGGTATGAAGCTTCAAATGTTGCTGGGGACATTGAAGTGAATTGCTTCTTGCCGAGGGAGCCTTTAAAACTTGACCGTAGCCCCTAGAGTTCCATCATTGATTGCGAGAAAGGTCCATCCTTAATTGGGGGAACGAGCACGGGCACACATGACAAGAGGGCTCTTTGACATCCCTTTTGAGAGACTTTGAGGATAGCCTCACACATCTTTCTCGAGCATAGCCCCTAGGGCTTATTGATTGTCAAATGAAGCAAAAGAAGCCCTTGTTCTTGAGTCACATAGCCCCTAGGGCGTCACCATTTGTTGAGCAAAGCAAGAGTGACTCATCCTCGTGCGAGGGAACAAATATGAGAGGACATGGCAAGAGCTACTCCATTTCTCGGGAGCCTTTCGGCGTACTTTAGAAGCACATACTTGCAGAAGCTTTGAAAACTGAGACACATGTTGTTGCTATTTGCTGCCCAAGCCAATTAACTAGCTAGGGATTATTTGTGCAACCTCATGCCCTTTTATGATGGGCTCGTTCTCGGATGGGTCTTGGTTACCATGGGCCTTCTTTTCATGAACCCAAAAATGCACACTGCTGGAGAATGATGCCGATAACCCAAGACAACCTTTGATGGTGCCATATCTTGTCGAGCCTTATGCAATCCCAAAGTTGACCCGGTGGGGAATTGGTTTGTTGAGGAGATCCAATGTAGAGCTTGTGCAGTTATCTTTCTTAGAGGCCGAAGATCTCCATTTCTCTTTCCCTTCTCTCTCTCACTCTCTCATTTTTTTTTATGACGCACCCTGTTTTTTGCCTAGACCGCCCTTTCGGGTTTTCAATCTAGCGGGCATCTCTTTTGCGTCTTTTTTTTCTGACTCGATTAATGAGGAAGTGTGCATTGACTCTGGCTGAGGAGAAAAGACATGTGATTTTGCGGTGAAGACCTCTTGTCACTAAAGATGAGTGACATTGGCTCGACTAGGGAAGTGTCCCTAGTATTGACTTCATGTATGTATATTTTTTGAATGACTCACGAAGGAAAGTAAGTCATTAAGAGAGAAGAGAAAGAAAGCCCCAGTTTGATTTCAAGAAACTGGGAGTATCGCAAAAAGAAGAGAAACCCCTAGACTCGACAAGGAACGGAAAGCGATTTCAAATCTAAGAAAGTTGTTCAATCTTTTGGTGATTAATTCATTGGCAAATGAATCGTACAAAGATGTCTTGACAAGTTCGAGATGAAGGCCGATCACCATAACGCGCTAGGGCTAAACATATCTTCTTTCTTGCATGAGACCGGACCCGAAGGTTGCCTACGTTCCTCCAGTGAAGAGGCTCAGGTCACCATAGTTCTTGTGGATGCTCCATTCGTTGAGATGGTTGTTTCTTCGTCCTTCATCGGTGGAATGATGTTGATCTTGTACTTCTTTGATTGAGGGGGATTTTTTTTTTGGTGCTCTAACTTTTGCCTAGGTTGATTTGAGGATTTCAACCTAGCGAGCCCTTTTTTTTTATCCCCTTTTGAAAACTTTTCTTCATGATCGTTGCTCAACCTTTCTTTGTCTTGATTTCGTCGTTGTTGATGTCTTCGTTGTTGATGCCGTCGTCGATGTTTAGCCCCTAGGCGTTCAAGCGATGGCCTTCATTCCAAAACTTGTTTAGACACCTTTTCATCATTTTGCCAAGAATTAGATTGAACAACTTGGAAGAGTGTATGAGGACAAGAATGACTTTTATTTAATTATTGACTCAAAACTTAACATTGGACGAGAGAAATCATTAATGCACACATTAGAGGACTTTTGACACTCTTTTTTTTTTATCCTATTTCTAGGTAGAGAAAGAGAAACGGAGATTGTTGTCATCATCCCCCATGTCGTTGAAGTCTTCATTGTCGTTGTAGTCTTCCATGTCATTGCTTGGGAACCCTTTGTCGTTGAAGCTTGTGTCATAGGAGGACCCGGCCACTTCTCGGAGCAAATTGTCAATTCTAACCCCCGCATCATACATGCTTAAAAAATCAGAGTGAAAAGCCCCACTAAGATGAGTGTGGTAGTCCATTTTCAAACACTTCAAGAAGATGTCCATTTGTTCCTTCTTGGAAGGCCTATCAACCATCTCGGCTAGCTTGTCATTCCAACGGCGATAGAAGTCCCCAAATGATTCATCACCCATTTGCACGGTGCTCTCCAATTCCTTCTTGGTGGGGCGGAATATGGAGTTGCCTTGATATTGTGACTTGAAGGCAAGCATAGCGACATCCCAATTGAGGCGGGTGGAAACTGGAAGACCCATATACCAATCTTTTGCGACCCCCTCGAGAGTAAGCGGGAAGCATTGTGCCATTATTTGAGGAGACACTTTCTTTTGTAGCATGGCCCAAATGTAGGAGTCAACATGAGCGTCGGGGCAAGAGTTGCCGTTGAACTTGCCAACATCGGGCATCTTGAACTTTTCGGGAAGAGCCTCCATTGTGTTCATGAGGAGAGAGGCTTGATGAAGATCGGTGCTTGGGCTCTTGTGCAAATTTAGCCCACTAAGCCTTTGGTCAATGTAGGACATGAGAGTGTTGACCAAACCGGTATCAATGCTTTGGACCTTTCTTTCACTCGTGAGCCCTTTCAATTGGTTCTTGAGTTGAGCAACTTCTTTCTTGTGGGCCGTTTTCACATGATCGTAACGGGCTCGCCATAAATCATCCTTTCGGCGGACATTCTCGGCTAGTGTATCGACTTGCCCTTTCAATGCTTCCACCATGCGGAATAACCCTTCGTTGGACACGGGAATGCCATTGTCGTTGCTGTTTGAAGCCATTGGACCTATGGAGAGAACACGGTCGATCTTAGGATGGCCCCACAAACACCTTTTGGATAAAATTATTTCACCCACAAACAAAAGTAAAGACTCAAACCACATAAAGAAAAGACTCTTTTTTCCTTTTTTTTTACAACAGTCGGAAGGACGTGGTCCTTTTTGGGGTTTCTAGAAAAATAGTGGAATCGTCACACTAGTATATAGACCTTCTCGCGGTCCCATATACTCATTGGATTCCACCACGCTTGTGAATCCTACATGTGTCGGGATTAAACTAAATTAATGTAGTAAAGCATACATGCGGGGACAGATTTTTTATTAGCGTCCATAATAACCACTTGGGGTCGGAGTTTTATTTCGTCCAAAACAACGAGTGGCATGTATGATTTGAAGACATTAGTTTAGGGAAATCTCGGCACATTGAAACCGATTTGAGTCACGGAGTGTTAGACCCTAACTAGAATTGTGTGGTTTGTGCTCGGCTAAAGAGAGGCTTAAAGGTCACCCCCGGCATGTAGTCGTGAACTACGCCACGGGCTGAGGTTTACCGCTTCGGAAGAGTCAAGGTCGAGTGGAGCTTGAAACTTCCTAGGACGGGCCTCGACGGGTTTGGGGTTGGACTTGTGCGACTCGATAGTGAGCTGTTGATAAGAATTGTGCGCGTAGTGTGAGGTCTAACAAGTGACAAAATATATTTTTTTTCAAAAGAAATAAAAAACAAATAAGCACGTAATTTACAACTTTCGAATCACCCGTGTGACCGATAAAAATGAATAAACAAAAGTAAAAGGGGGTGTATGCAGGCCCGGTGCCCACACACTGTCAAAACTGCCCATTCTGTTCACTGTTCTGTTTACTGTTTTGTTCTGGAAAATGGCCCAGAAGCGCACGACTCAGGGAAGTTACGTGGGAAGCGCGCGCATTGCGCCATGAATGTGGGAGGCGCGCGCATCTGGGGTACCTGTCAGAATGTCAGAAGAAACCGCGGACACAGGGAATTGCCCTGGTCCCAAATTATGTAACTTTCCCCTGCAGAAACTTGTTAGCATAGAAATATGAAATTTGAAGGACAAGATGGAAGGTGGGCGATTCTGGTAATAAGGGTCGGACGCGCGCGCTTTAGGCCACGAAGGCCGGAGGCGCGCGCTTCCTACCCTTTTTACTAGAATGCCCAGAAAACAGATATAAGAACACCAAAAGTAGAAAATGCAAGTTTAACCCTTTATGTCCCCAGCAGAGTCGCCACTGTAGATACCCTGGGGAACCACGGCTTGGCTAGAGCGGTGAATTACCTAGGATGTGTAATTAATTTTAAGAGTCGACACCCACGTTTTAGAGGAACGCGAGAAAACCTAAGAAAATAGCTTTTTTTTATTGATTACGAAACCAAAGATTCTTGAGATGAGGGGTTCGGGGGTTAGGTGACGGAGTGTGAAGTACTTAAACACCCACTCTGTCGCAACCCCGAACCCCGCGGCCCGGGATCGCGAGTTGGACGTCGACTTAAAACCAAAACTCTAAAATATAGAAGTTAAAAATTCCATTTTGAACCAAAACATTTTAATACAAGGTTTGGAAAATCCAAGTTTAACAACACCATAAAACAACTAGTGTAAGCTCCACAAGCTCACACCCAAGATACAAAATATTACAATTCTTAATGACGTCAATAATGGTAAAACTATCCCCAAAAGGTTATACATTTAATAATGTAAACCGATCCATAACAACCTGCCCCAAAATCTCAATCCTCTCGACGTCCTCCTCGATCCGCGAATCCTAATCCTTTTCCTCCTGGGGGGGGGGGGTTAAGGAAAACAATTTGAAACAAGAAACGGGGTGAGAATAAATCTCAGTAAGTTACTAATGCAACTACATGACATACTAATATGCAATGACCAATAGCAATTAACATAAGACAGATAGCAGCGGAATAATAAGTGACATGCTGTCAAACAGTAATATCCAATAATCAATCATATAAATAAACATATAACAACAAATGAGAGGCTCCCTATCGCCAACCGTCCCATACCGGTTGGAAATAACGACCATCTCATCATGCAACACATAAAGCTGAAATAAACACTCATAGGTGGATACATAGCCAAGGTTTCATCCAACTGAAGAACCAAATAAAGGTCGCTGCGCAGCTTCAATAATCAACAAATCAACATCTTCATAGCAGCATGAAAGCTTGAAGAGAAAACCCCGGTACGGAACCAATAACCATAAAAGTGTCACAAGGGACGGGAGACATGCCACAAAGTCATGCTCCAAGTAATAGCTAAAATGCACACAAAGGAGCTAGCTCTTCTCACATCCAAGGCCAATCTGGAGGAGGGTAATAAGGGGCAAAACAATGGTCAACATCACAATGGACTTGGCCGTGCCATCATAATGTTTCGCATCGCCCAAACACACACAAAATACCAGCTGGACTTTCAAGTAAAGGATAAGTAATAAAATACTAGCACAATAACAACCATTGATTCCAAAGTAGGGAATCATACCAATTAATCACCACAAAAGATGCAAACGATTACTCAAGAAGAGTTCAACAACAATAGCACAAGGAGTTTCTCATAAAGAGTCCAACAACATTGACCATTAAAACATAATGATTCCAAGATAAGGCACGTACCAAATACATCCTAAATACGATACCCACAAGTTAATCATAATGAGCACAACCCAAACGGTCGCTCACAATTAGCACAATGACAATTACCAAAATGACCCTAGACATTTACTCATAAAGATACACTAGAACCACGAACTCAACCATCTCTTACACCTGGAATTCCAGAGTAGGAAATCAGAGTGAATACACCTTAAGGTTTATCAACCGTAAGTAACCAATCGCCCATTCACGCTTTACCTCCGTCCATAACGAACCGACTCTAAACACCCCAAACGAATCCAAAAGGTTACCCTTATTAGAACATGATCACGACCGGACTAAACCCTACATTAGTGTTCAACAACAACCCCCTAGGTACTATGGGGCATCGCCTAAAACCTAGACCAAGTCCTACTCGAAAATCAATTCGATTGGAACAACCACGAACACGTCATAAGATGCCCAAACACCCAATAAAATCCTGAAGTATAAAACTTATAACTTAACTGAACAACCTATACCATCTTGTAGTAATCGAAGAGAGCTTCGCAACGATAGTTTACATGCCTAAAACGGAGTCCGGATGAGAAAGTTATGGCCTCCGGAAGATCGAACGAAAAACGGACAATCTGGAAAAAGAGGGATGCGCGCGCCTCCATAAAAAGTGATGCGCGCGCCTCCTAAGGTCAGAAGGTTGCGATTTCGAAGCAGAAAAGGGTGCGCGCGCCTCCCAAAACATGGTGCGCACGCCTCCTTGCCCGGAGGGACGAAATCCGGCCAAAATCTGGGTTTCTACCAATTTTTCTTACCCATTTCATATTACAACCAAAATCAAACATAATTAACCTTTCACCAAGCATAAAGATGAACCCAAAACAACTTATAACTAGAATGGGGACTCAAATAATACCATTCATCAACCAAGATCAAGATTCAAACCCAACATTCCTAAAATCACCATTTTTGACCAAACTCCAAATAAATTCCAAATAAACTCCAAACTCAACCAAACTTCAAATATAACACCTCAAGCATAATATAAACATGATATGAACATTTTAGCATAAAAATGGGGGAAAAGCAACTTACCTGATAAATCTCAAAGTTGACGGAATTCAATTCTTTTTGATTCTACGCGATCCTAACGACGATCTAAACAATGTTCACGTTTTAAGAAATGAGAGATTATGAGAGGAAGAGGAAGAAAATGAAGAGAGAAGGTAGAAGGTAGAGAAGAAAAAGCTTACCATTCCATGGAGAGAGAGAGGGAGTTGCTGCACAATGATGAGGGAGAAGGGGAATAGTGAGGGAGAAGAGGAGGAGTAGGGAGAAATGATTTCAAAATTTACACTCGGGCCCCTTCCCAACTACTAACACAAATACTTGCACTCCCTACTAACAATTAAGACCCGACACTTCTACACTAGCACAAATGACCCAAATAAAATGCTAGGCATACTTATTATGAAACATAAAACGCACACACAAATTATTAATTAAATAATAATTTAAATAAATAAATAAGCAATTAAATAAATAATAATTATTTATTACTTAATAAAATAGAGCCTAGTTTTCGGGTCGTGACATTCACTCCCCCTTAAAGAAAATTCGACCCGAATTTTAACGAGACTTACCCGAAAGACCAAATAGCTACGGATACGATAGTTCCGCCATTTCTCAAATTCCTCAATTGTCCAATCTACCCCACTACAAGGTAACCTTAAATAATGCTTACGATAATACCACCTCTCGAACCGAATCATTCCCTCATTATCTTCATTACAAATCAAAATCCGCAATCAAAATTGGAGAATCTCAATTGCTCCCAAACATAACTCTCGAGATATCCCAAGCTCACCTTATTCATAACCTTAATTACACTGCAAAGGTGTTTCCTTTTGTAAATCGCATACTTAGTAGTATTCCCCAGAAATTCAAAACATCACCATCCCGAGCCTAATTAGCTTTTAAAATATAAAAAGGCTAAAGAAATTTCTATTTCCACAATATTCATCGAAATGGCTATATCTCTATGGATTACCATTATAGTGCTCTCGATCTAGATTGCACCTTAAACTAGGGGTGTAATATAAATACAAAATTCTCACTTAAATCTACACCATAATATCATCGTCATAACACTCTAAATCCTTGAAAGCCTAAAATCATTTAATATACTCAACAGCCCGCAAAAGACCCAAATTTCATCTTCAAAAGATTTTCTCTAACTCCCATTTAAGTCATAATCCGTGCTCATATACCCAAAGGAAATCAACGAACTCTAAATTCAATAGCTAACCCCAGTTAAGCTCTCACGCATACATTTATTGACTTAATGATATTTAAGCTCAATGGTACTACCCTCATAATAAACCAATTAGCTAGTCACCTTCCAACTGACCCAATACCAAATCATAGTATCCTTTAATATGCCCGAGTATTTATACTCAACTTTCTTCACTTATTTGTAATCCAAAATAAGAAATGCCACCAAGACAAGATTTAGGACCATAGAACACTATTTAACCAAAATTTCAAAATGCCTTTAACATAAATCGAGAAATTATTACTCTCCCAAAATGTACTTAGTCCTTTCTAACTTAACACGCTTACCACCATTAATGATCATAACTCCTACAACAAACTCACCATCCGTAACAAATCGTACACCTTTCCATACTAATCCATTCCGATGCATTCACGGAGATGTACTAAAAGTGACCAAAATTTTCCTTAAGAGATCCTCATTGAATCCTCAACTCCTATAACCCAACCGATGCCATAAGGACATTGATCTAAATATTAGCACTACAACCTTGTACTATAACAACTCAATTTAACCTAAGGTTCTCCCAATTACTAGGTACTACTCAGAAATAAAAATAGAAATTTTTACAAACGATAAATACACCCAACAATTGGTATAGACATCCATTGTCACCCATCGAAGCAAAATAGTCAGATTCCAAACAAGAAAAAGATTTGCTTAACTCTACACAAAGGAACGGTCTCAAAACAATTTTAGGCAAAAGGGGAGAGAGGATGTAACAATTTCCTTACAACCATCGACTAAAGCACGACATTTCCCTTCTCAAAATGACATCAAAAACCTTATAATAGCAATATGACCAATTTAGCAGGTAAGTTATATCTACCTTTAAGCACAACATGAGCACATAAGACTCCATCAGACATCCTACACTCCTCCATAGGAGTAGACACTGACAACACATAAGTCAAAGACTCAAAAGAAATAAATGCAACTAAATGCACATAAACATATGAATGCAATGATCCTAAAATGCACGCGCTCGCTCTCTCGACGCAAAATAATACCTTCTGAAACTGATGGGTCACTTGCTGAGTGCTGATTGATTGCAAATACTCTACCCGAAATCTTGGGCTTCCCCGAAGCATCCTTCTTCTGACCCTGTGATATTCCAGTTCCTGTCCCGATGACTGAACTCTAAACCTCGGACAATCTTTAACAAAGTGTCCCAACTGACCACACTTCACACATTTTCCTTGCTTCTTCCAACACTTGTCTTCTGAGTGTCCTTTCCTCTGACAGTAACTGCAGACTTTCCCATTTCGTGTACCCTTATTAGAACCTTGATTTCCTACTGTTGGTTGCCCTTGAAGTTGCCTTCTGAATCGAGTTTGCACTCCAAAATTACCTCTGTTATCCGAATGTTGCTGTTGTGACTTACTTTGCCCTCCTGGCTTACCCGGGTTAACCATCTCAGTCTTCCTTCTGTGTTCCCCAATATCCTGCTCAATTAAGTAGGCTCGATCCACCGCATCCTGATAAGTCTGAATCCGCTGTGCTATAAGCTGAGTCCGGATGGATGTCTTCAAACCCCTGATCAATCTCATCGCTTTCTGCTCCTCGGTCCGCACAAGGTATTCACAACACCTGGCTAATTCTGCGAACTTAGCCGAGTACTGTGCCACTGAATCATGTCTTGCTCCAAGCTGAGGAACTCGATCTCTTTCCAGTTTTGATTCACTAAAAAGATAAAATGATCCTTGAATTTCTTCATGAACCACTCCCAAGGATATGGTACAAGATTCGCATCCCAACTGGTCTTCAGTGCCTTCCACCAATGTTCCGCAGCCCCCACGAGCTTATAAGCTGAAAACAGAACCCTATCCTCATCAGTGCAACCAAAGACCTCGTAGATTTTCTCCATCGATTCTATCCATAGCTCGGCCTTCTTCACATCAGGCTCACCGTCGTACTCACTTGGTTTCAACTTCAAGAACTGCTCCAACCCATATCGCGGAGGTGCTACATGTTCCTCTCTCGGCCCTTGGTCACAAATTGCTTTCACGGCCACTCCAAACCTGTCCTGAAACACTGCACGGTTTTCTTCCCTTAGACCATTAAGATTCTGAGTCCCACTAGAAGCTTCACCAATTCTTCTTCTAGCCATCTCAAACAAATACCTGCATAAAATACTCATCGTTACTCACTCCGAACACAACTACCCACCTAGGTCATACTAATCCACCTAGACTTATACTTAGAGCCAAACCATGGCTCTGATACCAACTGTCGTGACCCCGAACCCCGCGGCCCGGGATCGCGAGTTGGACGTCGACTTAAAACCAAAACTCTAAAATATAGAAGTTAAAAATGCCATTTTGAACCAAAACATTTTAATACAAGGTTTGGAAAATCCAAGTTTAACAACACCATAAAACAACTAGTGTAAGCTCCACAAGCTCACACCCAAGATACAAAATATTACAATTCTTAATGACGTCAATAATGGTAAAACTATCCCCAAAAGGTTATACATTTAAATAATGTAAACTGATCCATAACAACCTGCCCCAAAATCTCAATCCTCTCGACGTCCTCCTCGATCCGCGAATCCTAATCCTTTTCCTCCTGGGGGGGGGGTTAAGGAAAACAATTTGAAACAAGAAACGGGGTGAGAATAAATCTCAGTAAGTTACTAATGCAACTACATGACATACTAATATGCAATGACCAATAGCAATTAACATAAGACAGATAGCAGCGGAATAATAAGTGACATGCTGTCAAACAGTAATATCCAATAATCAATCATATAAATAAACATATAACAACAAATGAGAGGCTCCCTATCGCCAACCGTCCCATACCGGTTGGAAATAACGACCATCTCATCATGCAACAAATAAAGCTGAAATAAACACTCATAGGTGGATACATAGCCAAGGTTTCATCCAACTGAAGAACCAAATAAAGGTCGCTGCGCAGCTTCAATAATCAACAAATCAACATCTTCATAGCAGCATGAAAGCTTGAAGAGAAAACCCCGGTACCGGAACCAATAACCATAAAAGTGTCACAAGGGACGGGAGACATGCCACAAAGTCATGCTCCAAGTAATAGCTAAAATGCACACAAAGGAGCTAGCTCTTCTCACATCCAAGGCCAATCTGGAGGAGGGTAATAAGGGGGCAAAACAATGGTCAACATCACAATGGACTTGGCCGTGCCATCATAATGTTTCGCATCGCCCAAACACACACAAAATACCAGCTGGACTTTCAAGTAAAGGCTAAGTAATAAAATACTAGCACAATAAACAACCATTGATTCCAAAGTAGGGAATCATACCAATTAATCACCACAAAAGATGCAAACGATTACTCAAGAAGAGTTCAACAACAATAGCACAAGGAGTTTTTCATAAAAGAGTCCAACAACATTGACCATTAAAACATAATGATTCCAAGATAAGGCACGTACCAAATACATCCTAAATACGATACCCACAAGTTAATCATAATGAGCACAACCCAAACGGTCGCTCACAATTAGCACAATGACAATTACCAAAATGACCCTAGACATTTACTCATAAAGATACACTAGAACCACGAACTCAACCATCTCTTACACCTGGAATTCCAGAGTAGGAAATCAGAGTGAATACACCTTAAGGTTTATCAACCGTAAGTAACCAATCGCCCATTCACGCTTTACCTCCGTCCATAACGAACCGACTCTAAACACCCCAAACGAATCCAAAAGGTTACCCTTATTAGAACATGATCACGACCGGACTAAACCCTACATTAGTGTTCAACAACAACCCCCTAGGTACTATGGGGCATCGCCTAAAACCTAGACCAAGTCCTACTCGAAAATCAATTCGATTGGAACAACCACGAACACGTCATAAGATGCCCAAACACCCAATAAAATCCTGAAGTATAAAACTTATAACTTAACTGAACAACCTATACCATCTTGTAGTAATCGAAGAGAGCTTCGCAACGATAGTTTACATGCCTAAAACGGAGTCCGGATGAGAAAGTTATGGCCTCCGGAAGATCGAACGAAAAACGGACAATCTGGAAAAAGAGGGATGCGCGCGCCTCCATAAAAAGTGATGCGCGCGCCTCCTAAGGTCAGAAGGTTGCGATTTCGAAGCAGAAAAGGGTGCGCGCGCCTCCCAAAACATGGTGCGCACGCCTCCTTGCCCGGAGGGACGAAATCCGGCCAAAATCTGGGTTTCTACCAATTTTTCTTACCCATTTCATATTACAACCAAAATCAAACATAATTAACCTTCCACCAAGCATAAAGATGAACCCAAAACAACTTATAACTAGAATGGGGACTCAAATAATACCATTCATCAACCAAGATCAAGATTCAAACCCAACATTCCTAAAATCACCATTTTTGACCAAAACTCCAAATAAATTCCAAATAAACTCCAAACTCAACCAAACTTCAAATATAACACCTCAAGCATAATATAAACATGATATGAACATTTTAGCATAAAAATGGGGGAAAAGCAACTTACCTGATAAATCTCAAAGTTGACGGAATTCAATTCTTTTTGATTCTACGCGATCCTAACGACGATCTAAACAATGTTCACGTTTTAAGAAATGAGAGATTATGAGAGGAAGAGGAAGAAAATGAAGAGAGAAGGTAGAGAAGAAAAAGCTTACCATTCCATGGAGAGAGAGAGAGGGAGTTGCTGCACAATGATGAGGGAGAAGGGGAAGAGTGAGGGAGAAGAGGAGGAGTAGGGAGAAATGATTTCAAAATTTACACTCGGGCCCCTTCCCAACTACTAACACAAATACTTGCACTCCCTACTAACAATTAAGACCCGACACTTCTACACTAGCACAAATGACCCAAATAAAATGCTAGGCATACTTATTATGAAACATAAAACGCACACACAAATTATTAATTAAATAATAATTTAAATAAATAAATAAGCAATTAAATAAATGATAATTATTTATTACTTAATAAAATAGAGCCTAGTTTTCGGGTCGTGACACACTCCGCCCCGCTTACGCGGGTCTTACTACTTTTGGTGTTCTAATACTAAAAAGAAAAGTCCTTCAATAATTAATGTAAGAAGTGCTAACAATTACAATGGAAAGAAAGGAGAAAATTAAAAGGAAATAAAAGAGAATTGTTTTTATTTATTAATTTATGCTAAAAGATTACATGTAACAATTATACTAAACAATTACATTAAGAAATGGATAGGAAATTAAAGTAGAGATTGAAATGTAGGGAGATGACCTTGACCAACTTTAATGTAATAAAGTGGTCATTTGGTAATGTCCCATTTGGTGGGGATTGCATACATCTAAAAAGACATAAATAAAATAGAAGAAGAAGAAGTGTACCTTTAGAAAAGAGGACTTCAAACTTTGACTTGGAGTTGTTGTAGAGAAATTGTTGTGTAGAAATTTGTGAAGAGTTTAGTTGCTAGAACTCTTGTTGGGGAAATTTGTGTAGGGAGAATGGTGTAGAGTTTGTGTAGGGAGAAAGTTCAAAGTTCAAGGTCCAAAATTCTTAAGGTCAACGAGAGGTCAAAAAAAGGTCCCTTCCAATGATGGATTGGAGGGGTTTTTATAGTTGAAAGAGGGGAGTTTTTTGAGCCAAACGGAGTCTCCAAGAAATTTTTCCTGGGCAAAATCATGTATAATGAGCAAGGGAGAGATTCTTGGGCAGAATCTGTAACTGACGCACCCCAGAAGCGCGCGCATCCCACCTAGGCGGCGGAAGGCGCGCGCGTCTGGCCTCAAGGGGCGGAGGCGCGCGACACTGAAAGGCAAAATCTGACAGAATGGACTAGAAAGTTAGAACTGTTATTCATTTTAGTCCCTGGACTTTAACGGAGCCCGTCTGGAACTTAACCAAAGTAACAGAAACTAACAGGAAACACTTAAAAGAGGGAGAAACACAAAATCAAGTGTGCAATCGGGTTGAGCGGTCCAAAGCGGGGTGTCTACAGACATAGGTAAAGATACTAAAAGCTGCAAGGCTGCATCCTCGTCATCAACAACTACTCCTATATTACGTAGTTCAAGTAATGCAGAAGTAATTCTGTCAAGATGATCATTTATGGGCGTACCTTCAGTCATACGACAATCATATAGCTTCTTATTCAGGTATAACTTGTTGGTCAATGAACGTGTCATGTACATATCTTCCAACTTCAACCAAAGATCACTTCCGGAGTATGTTCCTGCAACATTGGTTAGGATCTCATCATCCAACTGTCTGATGATCTTGGCGTGAGCCTTCTGATCTAACTTCTTCAATGCCGCCACCTCCTTCGCTGCTGCTATCTTGTCCTTCTCTGACTGTTCTGCTGTACCTTCTGTAGTGACTGCCTTACCCTTGGGATCCTTACGATCCCTGATTGCAATCTCCAACGGTTCCCATAAATCTTTGTCAATCAACAAAGCCTTCATCTTGATCTACCAGAGAAAAACTATTCTTCCCATTAAACTTGTCGATCGAATCTGCTCTTTGACCCATCTTCTTGTTCTCTGCAGCGAAATCCCCTGAACCTCCAACCAAGAACCAAAGCACTGATAAAACCAGAGCTCTAATACCACTTGTTAGAGCAATAACATGACTTGATAAGAAAAGCTAGCGATCACAAGAACACCGATATACGTGGTTCACCAACTTGGCTACGTCCACAGGGAGGGGAGAGAATATTATTATCAATCTAGAGAAACGATTACAAGATCTCACTATGTTGGGTATGCCCACATATATCTCGGTTTTAATGTAATAGGATTTATTAGATTTGATTGATCCATCACCTAAGTTTTATTTCACGGACTTTATACCCACATGTAAGAAGTATTTATACTTCATTTATTTTACGTTGTCCATTGTTATAGAATAGGCTTAGAAATAGGGCAAGAAGATCAAGATTCAAGAAAATCACATTTTGAGTTGAGCCATGCGCCTATGCGCCTATGCGCCATGCGCCTTCTAGCGTGCGCATATAAGCATTCTTCTAAGAAATGCTATGCGCCTCATTTTGATCATACGCGCCATGCGCCTCATATGCCTTAGCGCGCGCATTCTCTATGCGCCTCTTGGCTCAACGCGCATCAAAGTGTTTATTCAACACTCAGTGATTTATTGAAGATTCAAAGACTTGAAGTGAATTCAAATTACGCCAATGATCCAACGGTGGTTAAAAGATGCATATGCGCCTAATCTGTTGACACGTGTCCACAACAGTTACATTTATGTTGAGTGTCAAAATGGCCATAATATATGCATGCTCCAATCAACGAGCGACAGCACATCTTATCCACAAGGATCTCCAACGGCTAGTTTTTGGAAGTTCACTATAAATTCAACATTTTGAAGTTGCTGAGTTTTGCTAAGAATTTCAAGAATTTCTCTCTCAAAGCATTTGTTGAAGATTTGAAGATTGCCTTTGTTTTTCCAGAATTCCTCAAGAACATCTTCATACCTTCATCCTTAGCCCAGATCTTCAAGCTATAACACTTTAGTTTTATTGTGCTCTAAATCATAAAGATCTAAAGAGCCTTGATACTAAAATCACACACGCACCTCTTTAAGTTTGATCACTTAAATCCTTCTTTTAGAGATACACCGGTTATTGTTTTGGATTTGTTCATTCATAGAATATTAGATCTTGAGTTAGTGTAGAAGCTCAAAAGTTGTAATTTGTAACACTCACTCATTATATAAGATCTCCATTAGAAATCCAAGACTAACCATCTTGGTAGAGGACGTAGATCTTTCATTGATCGAACCTCTCCAAATAGCTTGTGTTATTATCTTGTCATTTACTTTCAAGTTTTTATCTTCACTCACTATTTGCTTGTTTACTCATTGTAGATTGATTGAACTGAATTGTGTTGTGTTGTTAACTCATTTTCCTTAGTTTCTTATTTCACCCACTTTGAGCCAAAATACTTAGAGTGTGTGTGCGCCCCCTTTATCATACTTTGCGCCTATTTACATTACTAAATTCCGCTGTGCATTTCACTCACTCACTTAGGCGCATATCATAACGCTTATTTGATAAAGTGCGCATTTGCAATTGAGTTTATCAAGGGTACGAAAAGAATTTTAAAACAGCTATTCACCCCCCCTCTAGCTATTTTTCATACCCTTGTTGCCCTTTGGGACCAACAAGTGGTATCAGAGCAAACACCTTTATAAAACATTTTCGTTTTTCAAGCTTAACAGCTTGGGTGCCGATTCTAAATGGCAAACTCAAAACCTATGGCAACTGCAAACTACACTCACGTTCCGGTCTTTGATGAAGATCATTTTGACGTATGGAAATTCAGCATCTTAACTCATCTCAACTCAATCGATGAAATTCATGACACCGTGGTTTATGGACCTTACATTCCTATGAAAGCGAATCCAAATCCGCGCACAAATGCTGTTCAACCAACCGTCAAGAAACCAAAAGAGGAATAGACTGAGGAAGAAACAAGAAGAGTTGCAAATGATGGCAAAGAAAGAAACATACTTCTAAGCACTCTAAGCACGGCTATGAAACAACAAGTCATGCATTGTGCTACCGCCAATGAGCTATGGGATGCTATTGAAGAGCATATTGAAGGAGACACCGTCTGCAAGGAAAACAAGAGATATGAAGTGCAAAAGAGATTCAATAATTTCTCCCAACTCCCCGGTGAAACCTTAAGACAAACTTATGAACGCTATTGTGAAATCATCAATCTATGTATTTCACTTGGCATGAAGTTTTCTAACAAAGATTTGAATGTCAATTTTCTCCAAGCCTTTGGATCAAGATACCTACATAAATCTAGCGCTCTTGAAGACGCTGTAACTTTAGACGTTTGGACTTTAAGGAACCTTTATGCAAATCTCAAGGTTTATGAGCTCAAACTCCAACGAATCAGCGAAACTGAAGGAAAGTCAAAATCTATGGCTATGGTGGCGCACAGAGAAGCTGCGCCTGCACCTGCGCCTGCTCCTGCGCCGGTACAAGATGAGAAAAGTTCAGATCCAAAAATTTCTACTTCTGAGCTATTGGACATGGACGATGAAGACTTCGCTTTATTTGTGAAGAGATTCCAGAAGTTTAGAAAATTTACCAAGCCCGGCTCAACCAGCAAATTTCAAGGATCTACCAGCAGAGCTCCTCCAAAGTTCACGAGGAGCAGTGACTCAAAAAGAAAAGAAGACCTTGTTTGTTTTAATTGCAGGAAACTAGGACACTTTGCTTCAAGCTGCCCAACTCCAAAATTTGAATATATGCAGAAGAAGAGCAGCCATACTCCCAAGTTCACTCCTAAATTCACTCGACACAAGGGAATGGTTGCAGAAGAAGAAGCACCAACAAATGAGTAGAACACTTGGATTGAAACAGACTCAGATGAGAGCGATGAAGATTCCGATGATGGACTCGTTTGTTTGATGGAAAATGATGATGAAGTTGATACTTATGATTCTGATGATGACTTCTCCAAGGATGTTCCTGATATGAATGCCTTGAATAAACCTATCAAGAAATCTGCAGGTTTTCAAGAAGTGAAAAGGAAGAAAGGACCAACCATCAGCGAGCTCGTTGAACAAGGATTTCTCACTCCAGCTCAAAGCGATGGTGGATTGTTATTCTCACGATGTGATCTTAGTGCAAGAAACAAGTTGAGAAAAGGAGCATACATTAGACCTCAAGTTGAACCAACTGCTCCAATCTCCAAAATCAATGATGATGAAGTGATTGCTGAACAAGAAAAATTGTTCAAAAAGGCTAAAAAGGTAATCACTAGATTTGATAGTATGAAGGAAGCTTTAGCACTATCATGTGATGAAATTTCCCAGCTTAAGACCGAGAAATCTCTACTTAAATCTGAACTCACCCTCCTTAAGGAGCAGATAAAGAGCATGACTCCTCTTACTGTTAAAAACACTTTTCTAACAGAACAGAACTCACTTCTTAAAGTTCAAAACGATGAATTGGTTGCTCAAATTACTGATCTTAAAAAGATTACAAATGAGTGGTCCAATTCTCGTGTCACTATGGAGAATATATTTGAGTCCCAAAAAGTCAGTGGTGATAAAAGTGGCTTGGGATTCTCATCAACTAGTGACAACTTTAAATGTGATGTCTGTGCTGAAAGAGATAGTAAATTTACTAACCAGCAAACTTTTGAAATTCCCAAGGAAAAACATTCTAATTCAATGGGTAAAGGACAGGAAAAGTCAAGAGACAAACATTCCATTATGTCTACCCAACGAAGCAATTTGGGAAAGCTAATGGGAAAGATATAGCTACAGATGAACCATCTCTAGCAAAATCATTCTTGAAAATAGGCGCGCTCCTTCTCCGAGTGCTCATTATGCGCCTAAGAGCCACGCGCCTCATCGCCGTACGCCTCCTAGCCCTATGTGCCCTCCAAGAAAAAGCGCTCCAAAATTTCAAAAGAAAGATTTGTTAAGGCTAGTTCATCTGACCAAAGAAGAATGCCATCCCCAAGAAAAGTAAAGAGTTTGTGAAAACTCACGTGATTGGTGGCTTTCATCATTGTTCCATTTGTGATTGTTCAGGACACAAGGCCGTGGAATGCCTTTGCGATTCACTCCCAATGCTAAAGGACGTAAAAATCCTAAGGTCAAGCAAGAGTGGGTTGTCAAAAGTTGCTAACCCTAGGACCCAAAAGGAATAAAGGGGACCTGCTTAAATGTCTATATTTCAGGTTCTTTGTTTCATGGCTGGATCTTCAAAAGCTAGAAATTATGAATGGATTCTCTATAGTGGGTGTTCAAGACACATGACTGGAGATGAATCCTTATTAGAAGATGTCCATGAAGAAAGAGGTCCCTCCGTAACATTTGGTGATAATAACAAAGGTCAAGTTGTTGCATATGGAAAGCTCAAGAAAGACAAAGTGTGCATTGAAAGAGTCTCACTCGTCGAAGGGCTCAAGCACAACTTATTATCCATATCTCAATTCTGCGACAAAGGATTAGAATGCCATTTTACTTCAACGCAATGTCTTATCAAGAATGGCAAAACTGGAGCTATCTTACTCACGGGTTATCGTAAGACAAATATTTATATTATTGATTTCCATAGTATGAACTCTAGTACTAATCTTTGTTTTGTAGCAAAAAGTGTGAGCGAAAATAGTTGGCTGTGGTACAAGCGCTTAAGTCACTTGAACTTCAAGTATCTATCTAAACTCAGCAGGAATAATCTTGTCAAAGGACTTCCCAAGGTTGCTGATCATCATGACAAAAAGTGTGCCGCGTGTCAACTTGGCAAACAACCGAAGCAGTCATTTTCAAGCAAGTCAAATCCTTCAACTACTAGATGTTTGCAACTGCTTCACATTGATCTATTTGGACCAATTTCCACCGCAAGTATTAGAAGAAACAAGTATACTCTAGTTGTGGTGGATGATTATTCAAGATATACATGGGTGGAGATGATGATTACAAAAGATGATTGTTATGATATTCTCACTACCTTATTTCGACTGCTCCAAACCCAAAAAGAAGATGACATCGTTAGTGTTCGATCCGACAATGGAACAGAATTAAAAAACAATGGTGTTGCTCGATATTGTGAAGATCATGGGATAAATCACAACTTTTCAACTGCCGGAGTCCCTCAACAAAATGGCGTTGTTGAAAGAAAGAATAGGACGTTGATTAAAGCGGGAAAGACGATGATAGCTGAAGCTAAATTGCCTAAGTACTTTTGGGAAGAAGCTATCAACACTGCATGTTTTACTCAAAATCGTTCCCTCATCAACAAACTTCACAACAAGACTCCGTATGAACTTTGGCGTGGTAGAACTCCCAATATTGCATTCTTCAAGATCTTTGGTTGCAAATGTTATATCCTCTACAACGGAAACGAACATAGAGGTAAATTCGATGCAAAGCCGATGAAGGTATTTTTGTTGGGTATGCCAAACACTCTAAAGCTTTTCGTGTTTTTATAGATCTACATTAGTGATAGTTGAATCTGTACATGTTACGTTTGATGAACATTCTCTCCCTGAGCCACATTTGGCTCCAAATGTTGCTGATGATTCTGTTGAGCTAAATGATACAGGTGCTCCTATTCATGTTGCGCCCACTCAAGATCAGAATCTATCAACACAAGGAAATCCATCTACATCAAATGCGCCTAATTCAATTTATAATGCGCCTTATGAATCCTCTATTGCGCCTCATTCAAATGATGCGCCTCATGATTCCTCTCACGCGCCTATTTCTACTGCTGCATCTGGTGTTAACCCAAATTTCGATTCTAAGCCAGTTCAACCCCCAAATTTTGATGATTTAGAATATGGTGAAGATGTACCAATTGAAGACCTTCAAGTTACTACGACTCAACCTAACTTACCTCCTGAAATTCGTGAAGTTAGAGGTCACCTAATTGCTAATATCATCGGTGATCTACAAGTTGGTGTTCGTACAAGGAGAGCTACAAACTTTGATGCTTACACTGCATTCATCTCTCAAATTGAACCAAAGAAGGCTGATAAAGCGCTCAAGATCCTAATTGGGTTGTTGCAATGCAAGAAGAACTCAATCAATTTGAACGATGTAAGGTTTGGACTCTAGTTCCAAGACCAAATGATCATGGAGTGATTGGTACGAAATGGGTGTTCAGGAACAAGATGGATGAGAATGGAACAATCACAAGAAACAAAGCAAGATTGGTTGCACAAGGCTATAGGCAAGAAGAAGGAATTGACTACGATGAAACTTTTACGCCCGTAGTAAGACTTGAAGCTATCAGATTATTTCTAGCTTACGCAGCTCACAAGAACTTCAAGTTATATCAAATGGATGTGAAGAGCGCGTTTCTAAATGGTGAACTCCAAGAACAAGTCTACGTAGCTCAACCACCTGGATTTGAAGATTCACAATTCCAAATCATGTCTACAAACTCCAGAAAGCTTTGTATGGACTCAAGCAAGCACCAAGAGCATGGTACGATACACTATCCAAGTTTCTCATCGAAAAAGGCTTCACTCGCGGTAAAATCGATACAACTCTTTTCATTGCCAAACATAATGTCATAAATTACTTGTTCAAATTTATGTTGATGATATTATATTTGGTTCTACTAATGAATTGTTGTGCAAGCGCTTGAGAAACTAATGAAGAGCAAGTTTGAAATGAGCATGATGGGAGAACTCACATTCTTCTCGGGTGTCAAATCAAGCAAATGAGTGAAGGCATCTTTATCAATCAAGC